>JAVFBZ010170563.1:1932-16481 GCA_032466195.1 Katharina tunicata | reverse complement strand
TTTGGGAAATAGTTAAAAGAAAGTGTATTTATATATGAGGAATTCCGCAAAGGGTGGTCTGAGACCTCATCAGTCAAAAGCCAAGTCTCCGAAACTGAACAGATTCTAGTTCGGAAAATGGCAGACTGAGACCCTTGCGGGAATCGAGCTATGATCCTTATAGAGTCGGGCAGCGAATCCCCAGCAGTACATGTAGCACTCGGAAGTCATCGAATGTAATGTGCACATCATCTCGGACGTGATACGATCATCGCCATTTTGGCTGGATTTTTCACACAGCCTGTTTGTAAAACTGCCAATGTAGATAGATTCCAGTGTTTCCATTTGTATTGTACATTCAGAGCATAATTTAATTCTAAAGTAAACATTGAGCATCTAAAGCCATATGAAATTCGCTCGATAACCCCATGTTTGCTTATGTGTTTTTTGCGCATACGGCGGTAAAAAGGCTTCCGCGGTGAACAAAATGTATCATTTTGATACATATTCATACACCTCTCACGGCCGAGCTAAGTAATGACAGCAAAATAAGGAGAAATCATGCCAGGTTTGGCCGATTGGTACATGCAGGCAACCTAAACATTTTCTGTTTTGTTGCGTGCATGGCACGAGAATGATACACTAAATCAAAATCCTAGCATCGCCCAATTACAAGCATTATCAGCGTTTCTATCGATGCTAACGATATGGTGTTTAACGGCTTCCATACAATCGCTCTAATTAATTCATACAGTCACAGTATAACTATGTTTCGCGTCAATTGGCGAAACGTAAACATTTGACTCCCTGCACGGAAAAATCTGCAAGCGTGAGTCAGATGATCCGTCCATTGGCATTTTAAACGGTGAAATAACTGGCATTTATTTTGCATTTATTTTGTCGAGAGTGCCAGCCAGCTAGTATTTGAGACTTTTGTAAACCTTTTCATGAACTAAACCCAACAATATTCAAACACAATTTCAAATCCAAACTCGTAACATAAAATCTGCGAAAATCTTACAATCTAACAGTCCAAACGTTAAATCCACCTGAAGTGGAATTATTTTTTTAAAGTTTAGTTTATGGCGAATGGAATTCTGATGCACGAAATAATGTGTATATCGTCTTTATCAAGGGTATTTCATTTACAAGACGGGTTTTGTATATGGTTAGAAAGCGTTAGGAAGCCTTGTAGAAACTACTTCACGACCTCCAGTAGTCACACTAATAACTCCCTTCATAACTATAACGGGGTTGCAGGACGCAGTCAGGCCTTACATCGAAAGAGATTGCATGGGGGTATTAAAACTTGGAACGAAAAATGTTCATATAAATTGACATCGTTCCATAATATTTACGCTGAAAAGTTTCGTATGAAGTTTGATAAAATCACCCTTATCAGTCCCATGCACAACTAGAATTGATCAAAGGGAAAGATAGTCATAACAACAAATGGATTTTAAATTCATATGACAAAAACCGGATCTTAAATTTTTCAAGATTATTTAAAAAAAGTGTGAAAAATTCGAAATTATTAGCGTTAATTAAAACTGGATCGAAGCGACAAAGCGGTTATTTTTGTTCAAGCCAATGAAATTCATTAAAAACTTGCTGCCCTTGTTTGGGTTGGTAATTTTGTCAACAGTGACATCGAGGAAGGCGCTTTTTACCATCTGGCTAGCAATTTGTGATATGCATTTATTAATCAGTACGATGTCAAATTCACTGAAAGAAACAAAAACAAGCAACATATTGACAATTCTAGACAACGATATGGCCTTCAGTATCGTATTATAAGGTATTTACACGTATATGTAAAAAGTAAACGTTCAACTTCCAGTTTTCTTGATTATTTTTTTCTATCTTCGTAATTAAAGGTATTAAATTTTATTAAATCCACTCAACAATATATATGGCCTCTATTGTGTCTTTGTTTGGTATTTACACATAATTATATGTTGACACGATAACTCGGAAAGTAAATGATTAACTTTCAGCTTTCTGGATTGTTTTTTTTTCTTTCTAATTAGATAATTAAAGGTAATGTATTCTACCAAACTTCCGCAACAGCATGGTCGCCAGTATGTCTTTTTTATACACTGTCTTCGCTCATGTGTTGTGAGCAGTCAAATTATTTTTTTTATATGTCCGTATGTTGCGATTCTGGGTTGTTGTGTTGGGACTTTTTTTTCTTACTGTTGTATAGCCTACATATTAAGTCGAATAACCTTATTCTGTGCAATATTTACTTGATTAAATCCTTTTGTCCGAGAAAATCTTTGCTTTATAGATTTTAAAGATTATAACTTCAGCTATTTACTCACCCTGGTGCTCAGGGAGTCAATTTGTTGTGGTGTCCTGTAAATGTATTGTGACATCTACAATGTCGCCGGCGTCGCTTAGGGTGGTTTCTTCAGCCATTGGGCTGGCACGGCGTCATATAAGTGAAATAACCTCAAGTACGGCGTAAAATCCAAGTCATTCAATCTGCTATTCACATAACTACAAAGCTATTGGATTTGTGCGCTGTGTTGTACAACTTTTTAAATAACGTCATACCTAGACGCAGAGATCTGTATCATTATTAGTCTACTACGTAATCCATATATAACGATACAGTACAGTACTGAACAAAAATGTGTAATTTTAGCTTTTGGAACTTATTTGTTTTAACTTGTCCAATGAAGTGATTTCCAATTCTGTTTGGTTAATTGAACTTTCAGAGATCTTTTATGCAACAAAAATGTCCATTAGTAACTTATTAGTCAACGAGAGTAGCAAGATAGCGGCCAAATTCAAAAATTTCCCTCAATCACTCGACTTCTGTTTTGAAATTACTACCGCACAGCAAGTTTTTCCATCACAGAAGTTACTTCAAATATAATACTTTGATAAAAATTACACACAAAAATTACACAAAGAATTGGAGAAAATGTATAATTAGTATGGAATAAGACATGTAAGATATGTTCTCGGCATCGCCCCGTATACAATGCGAGAATTACAATGTTTCAGCATGGCAAAGCTCTGTAGCTACGTCATACCATATCATTTTCAGCTAGTAGGTCAATGTAATAATACATATCTCTTTCCGTTTTGAACGATAACGCAGTCCTGTCTGTCTCTGTCTATTCGCACGCACTGCTCGCGTGGTTTCTGGTCTTTCGTAATGGACCAACCTACCACAAAGAGGCACTATGAGTATATTGTGATTGGCTGTGGAGGAATAGGAAGTGGCGCACTCTACTGGTTGTCAAAACGCGCTGGAAATAGTAAGTATTTATACAAATACAAACGTATTTAGGTAGAATTCGTCGGCAGTGTGGGTGAAAACTCCACCTTGAGTCACGCTCGACTAACGACTAATCCAGCCTAGAATGGAAAGTTATTATATAAGATATATACATATATATTTTGCACAAGATATTAGGATGCAGTGCAATAAAGTATTAAAATGTATAGGTTACGCTGAGCGCCGAATTATTGTATATATTGGTATTTTATTTTGAACAACATTCAAGACTTAAGAAATAATCAACTCTATCTTCTTAGCTAACGGTCCTAATAAAACATATCTTGTTTGAAACAAAGACTGGTTGATCTAAAACCAGTAGCTTAGAATTCAATAACATACTGTGAGCCTGGTGTTCAGCAAGGACTCTCGGCAAGATTGATAATACAAATAACGATTGCGCCTTTATACACACCGAGATAATGCAACTGTTTTTAACAAGAGGACTGAACTTTAGTCTATCTATCTATATATTGTCTAGATCTGACACGAAGCGATAACCATACCTTAGTATATTTAATCAGAACAGCAGAAAAGTGTAAACTGTCTAAAATGTCCGTACATCAAATAACTTCAGATTTCAACCTGTAGTTTGGGTGTTTAACCCTATTCTGTACAGATCATTTCCCATAAAACCTGGCGATATTTTGAGACTGAATGCACTTCCGGTGGCACCCGTTCGTATGGTTTGTGTTGCTGACATCTTAGGGATCTTAACCTCAATCGATAAAACTTAAAAATGAAATAAAACGCAGCTTTTTCGGTTACTGCAATGTTGTAGCGGAATACGAAGCAAATTGATATGTTCCTGTCGACGCCAAAAATGGTACGATGTCAAAGATATAAGGAGCACCTTTTAATCAGGTTACTAAGAGACCCTATGATGCCAATGCCTATCAATTATCACATCCAAAAAGGTGAATTTGGGGTTTTACACAATTAACTGAGTGATATTCTTTCTCAAGAAGTGAAAGCTAAAGGGTTTTCGTTTTTCCACTCCCACATTTGTACGTTAAGTGAAAGAAATGACCAAAAATAATGCAGACAAAAAATTCACCAGGAAGCTGATTTGTTGCGGCGTTTTGTTCGTCATTTGTGTGATATAACCTTAAGTTTGGCGCAAAAACCCAACCAAACAAACAAACCTTTCTCGAAATAAAGATAAAATAAAGAAACTGTTATAACGCGTTTGGGAAGTAACGAGACAAAAATCATATGCTACATTATGCATAGGTTAATCAAAGACTGCATCGGTGGACGGAACACGGGTAACCCTTATTCGTGCCAGTTCAACTTCGCCTATCTCCGGTTCCTTCCATCACGTCCGATATTGGCTTTAGTGTAATGACCGGCCATTTTTAGTCCATTAGCGGTATATTTACCCATGAAATTTGTTCATATGTTGATTAATCAGGTCAAGCTTCAGCAGCCTCGCTATGACGTTCACAGCTATATTCAAAATGCCTCGTCATTACATACAAGGTCCGTCACCGAAGTGAATCAATGGACCGTTTTATACAAATGAACCCTTATTGAGCGATTTAATTTAAAACCAACTTAGCTATATATGCCGTGTATGTATAAGTTTTCAAAATGAACTCTGCCATTAACAGGTATAGGGATGTAAAAAGTAATAATTTGTGCACTGCTGAGTTTTTTTGTCCGACATGTAAACGTATTGTCCACGGCGTCTTCCATGATGCCGGTGTAGCGTATAGGGCTGTTTCCTTCACCCATTGGGCTGGCACGTCGTGTAAGTGAAATAACCTTAAGTACGGCGTAAAACCTTGACCCATCAATCAATATAAGTATGACTCAGGCTGCCATGCAGGTTAACATATTGTACTCGTACATGCACTTTGTAAGCCTACTTTGTTCACAATTATTTAATACTCCTGGCCAGCGACAAGAACTTTTTTGTTTCCAGCAGTGAGAGAGTTGTACTAATTTACTCTACTTTGTCAACTTGTATGTAACATTGGTCCAAGTACGAGTCAGAGATAATTTTATAGATAAACTTTCTACCTACTCGCATCAATCTTAAATAAAATCTATTCTACTTCCTACGCCGAGATACGTACTAGTCTTACTTTGCACGTGAACTATAAAGAAACTCTCACGAGAATACATTTTGGTCCGCAGTAGGGATAAAACACTGCGTGTACAAGTATTGTTTTTGGTAAGCGTTCTATAATTTAAAGGACGTCAGATTTAAATTGGAAGGCCTACTTCAGAAGACACCCTTCTTCGTATTATGATGAAAAGGCTGTAAAACAGTATATGGAGTGTGTATTTAATATGATAAATAAAATCCATGACATTTACTACGTTTTGCCTCATATGCATGATTGTCCCGTAATAATTTGGTTCCTTCATTAGTTGGGATGCCATGCCGTCGTATAAGTATCTTGACCTTTGGCACAACAACCATTCCTCTAAAACCTTCTTCTTCGTGCCATTTCATTTAGCGACGATTCTGGTTGAACCATAATTAATAAAGTAATATTCCTATTTCAAAATTAAGGTTTACCTGAACGAGATGTACTTTCGGACTATTAAGCCGAAAGTTACCTGGCTCGCAAGCATTGGATACCAAAAATAAAAACTAAATCCAAACGAACGGCTCAATGTATTTTTCTGACTACACCTTTTCGCGTATTAAAGCTACACACAGTTTCCTTAAAGTAACATAAGCACTCAAAATTAGGGTTTTACAACAAATTCTGATTGCCTTGATTTTAACCAACTTTGAAGTTTGTGCGTAAACTAAAACAATCACTTTGAAATGAAAATGATTAAGTTGGTTCAAGGCTAGTAATTGCCAGGAGAAATCATGCAGTAATTCGAATTCAGCGTAAGGAAGGCCGGCCATCTTTCCTCGTATGCCACAATAAAGCTTTTTGGCTTCGCCGGGTCCATGACCTTATATGGAATTATTTTGAATAGCGGATGGGGGCGGGGCTAATTAACGTTTGACTTGGTGTATAGCGTCGGTACATTTTAGGGTGGCTCAGTTATGACAGCTGATTGACACATCCACATAATTACATTCTGGCAGAAAAATCAGTTTTTAGTTTTTTAGTTATTATAAAACTCACCTTCGACCTACAAATTTGATGTTGGAATTATTGGAAAGCCTCTAACTTGTACTTCTTGAAAAAAATGTCAATTTTTCATGAGATTCTGTTAAAGGGCAAAATTCAGAACTTTTGAGTGCGTATGTTACTTTAACTTTACTTTGTTATTCAAATTAGGGTTGAAAAAGTAAGTCATATTTCTCGTTCAAAACTTGGGTGTATAGGAGGTGTGGTTTTAACCTATTTAGCCAAAAGCACAGGCTGCTTAATGGAAATGTGTCGAGGATTCGAGACCTGCTTAACCATATCAGGTTTTCGTTTAATCTGAAACAGACAAACGTTTCTGTAATGTAGACATGCGGTTTTCGTCTTATATAAACGTATTTACATATATACTACTAACATTTGATAGAGATATTAGAGGCTTTGCTCAGCTGGTCAATTTAAGGGAACAAACTAGACTGTATTAATAATTAATGCTTTCTTAACAAATTGCAATGTCACGTGCCTCAGGAATCACATTTTGCACGTGCATGACCTGTGTTATAAAACACGCTTAACTAAATATGACTATATGTTTGTGTCTGAGATACATTGTTATTTTTTCATTAATAGTTAAGATATGCTCTAAACGAAGATACCATAATTATGTTTAATTAAATATTTTAACTGTTGTTTTGCGTTAAAGTGATTCTTCGGGGAATTGAAGGCGGCATCAATCCATTCGGAAGGATTTTATATCAGTAATTATCATTTAAAGTAAGTCTATCTATGGGCCCGTAGACTGAAGATATATACAGATATATTAGTTGGGTATAATTATATATCCTACATTACATTTGGTAGTAGAACGGGGTTATATAGAGAAAGTAAGCTTTCTAATATTTTGGTAGCAGAACGTGGTTATTAAAGAAGATAGTATAAAATCTAACTTTCTAACATTCTAGTAGCAGAACGTGGTTACTGAAGAAATAGTACCTATCTAACACCTGTACATTAACGTGTCATCAACCAAAGTGTCTAGTGGAGACGGCAACTTTTTACTCTGAAAATGTAGGCCCTATTAGGCACTCGAATTATTTTCGTTTGACCTTCGCGGCCTGAATGACTGAGGGAAAGTTCATCCAAATCTGAGGAATGTAAACGAATGTGAAATAACACGTATTTAAAAAGTGCAAAGCCTGTTTTAGGCAACAATCAAACATGTAGGTTTATTTCTTAAGAACAGCACATAGGCCTATTTCCTGAAAAAAAAACGTCTATTTCTTCTGAGTACAATATTCTTGAGTCAGCGGTCTTGAAAATCACATCGATCATTTGGGCGTTAAAAGCACGCCATTTTTTTTTGTCCAAAAATGTGACCTAATGCTTTTTGCTTCTCGTACTTGAATTCTAAAGTTCCAAAACCCCACGAAAAAGTGGAGGGCATCGTTCACAGCACCGGAACTGATTTCACTTTTGATGCTGTTCAGACGTCCTCGTTTGGATAGCAGAATGATCCAGGGTGAAATCGTAACTTTTTTTTTTTTTTTTTTAATTTTTAGAACGAATGTGGTTTAAGCGTCTTGTGTTGGTCCTTTATATAAATAGATATCATACGAACTTTTCCCATACAAATAGGAGGTTGGAATAAGTTTTATTATGCTTGTAAAATATCATGCCCTATATTGACCAATCACTAACATAGTTAACGGTGCTGTATTTCCAGATGTTCTTGGATTAGAGCAATTTAAACTGGGTCACGTCAATGGGGGATCTCAGGACCACTCGAGGATCATGTAAGTATCGATTATCGACCATTTAATCAATCGATCAATAAATCTTTGGAGCAGTCAATCAGCATATGAATATACCTTCATAACGTCCAACCAATCAATGAAGTATCGATTCAACATGTCATTCATTTATTAATATATCGATCGATCAATCACTCAACATTTCAGCCCGAAATCCATCCATCACCCAATCAACCAATCAACCAACCAACCAGTCATTCATTGCATTCGATTGATAAAACAAGTAACCAACTAACAAATCAATTAACCAATTAATCAATGTATCAATCAAAACAAACAACCATCCAATGAATCCTTCGACTAACCAAGCAACGAATAAATCAATAAATCAATCAATCAATCAATGGGACACTCTCTGAATCAACCATTATTTTATCGCTTCTATGTTGTAGTCGACTTCAATACCACGACCAGAATTACACCCGATTAACAAGGGATACATACAAGGCGTAAGTCACATTTTATGTGGAATCGCATACTTTTTTACTGCGCATAAAGGACGATGTCTGCATCGAAAAACTTTTTTGGGTGTCACATACGCACCCAAAATTAGGATTTTTCAACTAATTCCGTTTGCCTTGATTTTTTTAAAATTTGACGTTTGTTCAGAAAATAAAACAGTTACGTTAAAAAAATAAAAATAAAAACTTGTACGGACCAGGAGAAATCTAGCAGTTATTCGAATTTAAGGGTAAGAGGGCTGGCCATATTTGCTCACAATGACTTTGATCCAGCCGCGGTGAATGACCTTGTTTGGAACGAGCCAACATGTTGAACCTTGTAAGGGGTGTAGCTAACATGGATGACCAGGAGTGACGTCGGTACATCAAAGTGTGTCTGAGCTGTGACAGCAGACTGACACATTTCCAATTACAAATTCTGACAGAAAATTAAGTTTTTGTTTTTTCAGTTATTATAAAACTCTCCTTCGACCTACGAATTTGATGTCGGAATTATTGGAAAGCCTCTAACTTGTACTTCTTGAAAAAAATATAAATTTTTCATGCGATTCTGTGATAGTGCAAAATTCAGAACTTTTGACTGCGCATGTTACTTTAAGTGTCATATAACACTATTTCCATTGATGAGTTTTACAAATTAGATCGGAGTTACGGTTCCAACATAAGATACACATGGATGCATGGTGATTCAACATTTCGGTTTATTTTTTTTTTTAATTTCATGAATCCTGATAAAGGTTTGAAAATAAACCGATATATTGAATCACGATGCTGACACGGCGATGTTCTTTTGTTGGAGTCGAAACTATGCTCCACATTACCAAGTATCTTGTCTTCGGGAAAATATTTTTGTTGTTGGAAATTCTCGATGGGATGCTCGACTTGTACATGAAATGTCAGTAAACGCATTAACATGTAAACTACTAAAGCTACCAGTCCTGAATTAATGTTGGCAAGACGAATATTCGTTCAAAGTCACATCGGGGCTCATTCATCACGATTAAGGTTGGAGCTCACCAGTCAGATTCCTAGTCACGATCAAGCTTAAATTTATTCTGGTTCAACATCGTCTATCTCCGGTACCTTCCGTCCCTTCCGATTATCGGCTTTGGTGTAATGACAGACCATTTGTTTAAGCCCATTATCGGTATATTTACCGCTGCAGGCAACACTTTTATCGCATGTAGAAAAACGTATCCTATAGGAAGGACATCAAGAGCATTCCGCGCCAATAAAAATCGACTTAGAGGAGGTAACAGCAAAGAAAATGAAGATATAAACTAGAACTTTTTAGCATAACATTAGGTCGAAATTACCAATACAACAAGAGAATCAAGAGCCACGCGAAAGAGTTTAAATTTCTTCATAGGTCGATTTATCAGGTCAGACGTTAGCAGCCTCGCTATGACGTTCATAGCTATATCCAAAATGCCTAGTCACTACACACAAGGTCCGTCACCGAAATGAATCACTACAAACGGCTTCAATGTACACAATGACGATCGTGGTTCACGTTCACTATACCAAGGGTTGTTATCGTGAATAAAGTTCACGGTCAATGCCGATTAGGCTTTACCTAATTTACCTAAAATTTGTAATTTGCTTGAACGGGGTGACCTATATTTTATTTTATTTTTTTTATTTAAGATGGGAAGCCGTCGAAGAAGAATCGGGAATCCAGCTTGTCCATAGAATTGGTGGTCTGCAGCTAGCCAAGAAATCCGAAATGGGTCACACGGTCAACGCGTATGCCAAGGCAATGGATGACAATGGTATTCCGTGAGTACATCATATAAGCAACGAAATGAGGTGCAGAGGTTTCGGATATTAGCGCCAAACCTACATTTGACACGTAATATGGATCGAATGTTATTTTTTAAATAAAATATCTGACTTAGTTACAAAATCTACCACCAGAAGACGAAGTCAGTTATAACATATGTGGTCTTTGGGGTCTTTGGAATGAGATAAGATACCGATGAATCATCAATCAACAAATACACTCTACAAATGATAACTTTAGCCGCGGTTACATAGGCAAAAAGTGTTGGGTCTGATCCCGTTCTGATCCGGATCAGATTTATGTTGGCGTTTACACGGACAGAAAAAGGTGGAGAATAGGATGAGAATAGTCCGCTTTTTTTTTTACCCACACAATTTGAAGGGTAAAAATTAATCCGCCATTATTTCACCCACATGTGGTGTTATTAGAATGTCGCATGTAACGCTTTCCTTTGTTTCGTCGCTAGCAACAGCCGACTAACAGTGTACCAAGATTCTCACGACGCTTGCCTGTAGGGCTGTCAAAAGTGCTGTTAAAAGAAGCCGGCTCTGATGCGGATCAGATCCAGTTCATTTAATTTAGTTCATGTTTTCGAAGCCCGTATAACCGCGGCTAACGTTACTGAGGTATTATGAACCGATTCTTTTTCCTCTCAGGTATGAGAGATGGTCCGGCTCAGAGCTTAACCGGAAGTACCCTCAATTCACAGTTGGAGACGAGACCGTGTGTCTCTACCAGAAAGATGGCGGTCTGGTTGACGCAGCTTTAGGCAACGCAGTTCATATTCAGCTGGCTCGAGCCAATGGTGCCGAAGTACTGGACAACTGCCCTGTAACGAGAATATATAGAGATAACCAAGGACGGACTGTGGTCAGTATTAAAAAAATAAAATTTACAAAAAGGTACTCTCTTCAAATATTTATGCCTCCTGTTCCCTGGTCCTCTCTGGGCTAAGGAAAATCAGGAAGCTGATGTGTTGTGGAGTTCTAATTTTCGTCTCCTAAATGTTCTGTGGTCTCCTTCAATAATTGTGCCGGCATGCCAGCAATATGAAATAACCCGATGGTCGAGTTGAGTTCATATTTGTCTCAACCACTCGAACAACTTATAATGTACTGTTTCTAAATAATCGGAAGGCCTTGGCATTTAACTTTCTTTGCCTTACTTCCCACGGCACATCAATGACGTCAATATCTAATTAATTTGTTTGGGAAAGGCTATGGTTTATGAATCATATTCGCTATTGTTGATCCGCAGGTGCAGACACCAAAAGGTTCGTTCACGTGCCGTCGCGTGGTGGTGACAGCGGGCGCGTGGATCAATCACGTGCTAGGAACAGTTGGGGTCCACATTCCAGTCGTTGTCACACAGGAACAGGTGACTTATTTCGCCACGCCTAATCTGAAAGAGTTTACGAAAGAGAGGTTGGTGTCCGAATTGTTACAGACGTAGACAAATTCCAGATGGACTATTTTAAAGCCAGACCCATACCGTCTGACATTGTCACTTCCAGTAACAAATATGGCGATTAATTGATGTTGACCATCAAGAATTGGGCCCTCCCTCGAGTTCATAGGTCAAAAGTGGCACTTTTGTGACTTCAAACATTTTGTCTTGTATCTGCAGTTTTTATTTTTGTACTCCATGCACATAAATTCACTAATTAACATCATGCAACTAATGGCATATATAAGTTTCTGGTCAAAAGCATAGGGCCTCTCTTCATCTTAATCCGGTTACAGATAATCTGTATGGATGTTGTTAAGATTTTTGCTTATTGTGGTTTACCAGAACATGGCTCAACTATCGGCCTAACATTTTGCATTGAAGCTATTTTTTCGCTTGACTTGTCGACAAGACTCGACATTCTACGATACAACCAAAAAAGTAAATGAACTTGGTAGAATTGCACTGTAGATCGGTGAATATAAGTCTATCTAGGCAAAAACTGTGATACCATTACGCCCAGACATCCTCGAGTCTGACATGCATGATGCTCAAACATTTTCATAGTGTACCTCTTTGCTTAAATTATGCATTACCTTACGTGTTTATATTAAAATGGCATTGAACAAGTTAAAAAAAACATAAGGGTCACTTACCGTCCATTATTTTGGGACAATTTCTGATTCAGTGTTCATGATCATAGAAAAACACTTTACACATTTCGTAGGATATTATTAACATGAATCGCAGGTGGAGCTTCTTTCTGTAAAGTAATGTGATTAACCATCAAACATTTCTCATCTACTGTGGATGATGTGTACGTTTCTAGCCTTGGTTAATATTGTCATCTGTAGGAATGATACTGGCTGCTAAACGAACATCAAGTGATTGCTGCTTTTCGTCTAAAAATAATTAGTAAAAGAGATTAGGTTGATTGGGTTTTTACGTTGTAGGCCTGCTTAAGGTGATTTCACTCATATGACTGTGTGCCAGTCCAATCGATGGAAAAACCACTCTAAACGACGCTGGCAACACAGAAGATTCAAAGAGGCATTAACAGGACAAAACAAAAATAGGACACAACGATAGATCGGCTTCCTGGTGCCACTTAGCTCAGAGGGCACCAAAGTGAAAGAGAATTGAGCTATTTATGATAAGACGCTTTACAGTCAATAATGTTTTTCACAGATATCCAATGTGGATTTATTCAACTCCGCGGTTTGACTTTTATGGACTCCCGATTTATGGAAATTCCGGAACGAAAATCGGGATTGATGCGGCCGGGAATGAGGTCACAGCCGACACTCGGACTTTTATACCTGATGCTCAACGGGAACAAATATGTATCAATTTTCTTAAGTCTGTGATTCCAAGGGTAAGACTATTAGGCCTATATTTGAGTACATGTTGTTTGCATTCTGTCATAGTTGATGACGATGATGATTAAATAATTATGGGGCATGCAATTGTATAGTCTATTCGCCCCAGAAGCTTAGCTGGGTAAAAACTTTGCACTGAAATTAACATCGGTGGGTGCCAAGCTTTGTCATCGTTTTTAACAACTAGGGTAAACCGCCTATGGTGACTTGTTATTCACAAGATCGAATTTATCAAGATTGAGTTTTTAATAAAAAAAAAAAGGTATTTCAGTTCTATTTATGTCATTACCGACGAACTTATTCCTATGCTTGATGTAGGCTAAATTAAATTTATACCACATAGTGGAAACTAGCTGATGTTTGTCGGAAGTAAGAGAGATATACAAATAGGAAAGTGTGTGGCGCCAACTGAGCTAGGCCTACCATAACGTTTCACCAATATCTCGCAAATTCGTCACCTTAGAATTTGCTCGAAAATTTACATTGATGTTTTCCAGTCTTTGGGACCTATTCTAGAAACGAAGACCTGTCTTTACACGATGACGTTGGACAGGAGCTACGTAATAGATACTTTGGAGTCGCGAGGATGGCCGGAAGTTGTATTTTGTTGTGGTGCTGGGCATGCGTACAAGTAAGTATAGACCATTCTATAAATTAAAAGATAAGATTCTGTATACGAGGTACGCGTTATGGGGCAAAAAAAATCGAAACAGTTCAAATCAGATGGGTTGATTCCATATGTACGACTGCGAATTCGTTTTATCACGCGGCTTTGTATGCGGTAAAATTGTATCGTTTCATAGCATTTTTTTTATGTGACTTTCATAATTACGTTCACTGTTTTTGTCAGTTTACATTCATTAATATTGTCATGTAGCTTACAATCAACTGGTTCCATCCTCTAGCATCCAACATTTTTAGCTTACGAATGTAAATAGCAACCGAATAACACCTCGTCGCGCAATCTGCATGCACCTAACATATTTAGACTTCAATTTCATGGTGACCATAAACCTCCACTCAAATGCAATAGTAAGTTTACCAAAATGTAAACTATAAGCAAAGTTCTAAGAGGTGAACAAAATTAAGAAAAAAACAGTTTTATTTGGACAATTTTTTTGTAACAAAACAGGATTAATCTCACTGCGCTAGTATGATAGTACTAGGCTTAAACAAGGAGCAAAATTACACGGTCAACGTTGTATACTTTACTGTTTAGTCATAACCTTATTCATCATTTTACTCTATCACTATTTTCTTCAATTCACATTCACTGCTTTTATCATATTACATTCACTGCTTTCATCATTTTAAATTCACTGCTTTCATCATTTTA
>JAVFBZ010170552.1:0-16482 GCA_032466195.1 Katharina tunicata | reverse complement strand
CAAGAACAAATGCTTGAATTCTAGACCACTCAGTTTTGTAAATCTTATAAATTGTATGTGATTGTTTCCTTTTATCTTAAGACAAAATACAATTTTTTAAAACTTTTAATTGTCTCAAAACAAACTTTGTTATAGTTTTGAATAACACTTAAATTTGACAGTGTATCTAATTTTGCTTACTTGTTGCTTACATCATGACTGTTCCCGATAGATTAAACAACATTTCAATTACTTTTATTGTAATCCCGCTCCCACTACTCCTCAGAAACACAAAAATATTAGATAGATCTGACCACTGGAATTGCCTCTTATTTAAAGAAGCTTTGGCAATAAAAAGCCGGACACCCAACTTAAACCATGGACTGAAAGCCTCAAAAGAACTAACACTTTTCAAATAGTTGGTACATGTATGTAAATTTGCTACCCTACCTAAGTTGTACATATTATACTGTTCTAATTCACTTTTTTTATACGGTAATTTAAATTATTTTGAAATCTGTCTGTTTTTTCTGTCTTTGATTATTCTTCATAAAAGCAATGAACTTCATAATGTTCTACAACTTAACATATTTCTTCTTCAAAACAATGTATTACTTTTGTACATACTTAAAGTTTGAAGAGGCTTGTTGGTCCTGATCTTTTAAACACCTTACAATATTAGTATATCTGCATTTTTGCACAAAACATAATTTTAAACAAAATAAAATGAATGTTCAGTGATTGACAAAATATAAAGCTTATACAACAGGGGATCAAAACCAAACCAAAGGTGATCAGTCTTTTTCAAAATTCACAAAATAAATGTTTTTTTTCTTGGTGCTCCGCTTTAAAACATTGTAGGCCTATATCTTTTCAAAGTAAGTATATATATGTATGTACAAAACTACGAAAGCGGCATGAAACTTGCGATAACTTAAATTTGACAAATGTACTTTTATAACAGAAGTTTAAATTGCAATTCTTAACATGACAGAAAAATTTGCTCCAGGCCAGTTGGAAATTTTCTGTGAGGATCGAAAGACTGACAGTCACACTAAAAGGAGTTGTGTTTCAATGTGAAATCAGCGAAGCTTGACTTGAAGACATAACACTGGTAATCACACAGCCGCAACATCAAAGTGAGCTACTTTAAATAATGGACACCGTGAAAGGAGGCAGAGTAATTGTTTGGGAGTAAATGTAACGTTATATAAAACTACACAGTACTGTCAGTACATCATATAAACGACCCACTAAAATTTATTGATTGATTGAATGATTTGGGTTTTAAGCCATACTTAAGGTTAGTTCACCGTTAAGATGCAGTTGCAGGCAAATGGGAACCTCAACAAGGCTGGCAACTAACGAAGACGCCACAATACATTTACAGGACACAGTCACAGTATTAGCTTTTTTTTTTCACAAAAACAGGGTGTCTCATTTGACATTTTTCCTATCTTTCCCAAGTTATATTTGACTGAAGTAGGGTGTCTCAAATGGATTCCAGGGTGTCTCAAAGAGACTGAGACACCCCTCTGGCTAACACTATGAATGGGAACTTCAACAAGGTTGGCAACTAGCGAAGACGCCACAATACATTAACAGGGCACAGTCATAGTATTAACCATAAATCAAAAACAGGGTGTCTCAAATCACTTTTTTTCACAGAAACAGGGTGTCTCATTTGACATTTTTCCTATCTTTCCCAAGTTAAATTTGACTGAAGTAGGGTGTCTCAATTGGCTTCTTGGGTGTCTCAAAGACACTGAGACACCCCTCAGGCTAACACTATGAGAACAAGCTTCCTGAAGCCCTGTAGCTCAGAGAGCACCAAGCCGAAGAAAGCTCCAGCCAAACATATTGCACTGATGGTGTTGTTGTTGGTTGTTTTCTTAAGAAATTTCAATATTTTGGAATATTTCCTTAAATCAACAAAATTAATTAATGATTTTAAAAAAATAATTCATTTAAAAAATATATATATTTATCTTTGTCAAAATTACTTCC
Source organism: Katharina tunicata (assembly GCA_032466195.1). Taxonomy (NCBI): domain Eukaryota; kingdom Metazoa; phylum Mollusca; class Polyplacophora; order Chitonida; family Mopaliidae; genus Katharina; species Katharina tunicata. Next base: position 14,496 of record JAVFBZ010170552.1, on the reverse strand, counting down.
CTTGTCTCAATCTGCTCTTTTCCTCTTCTTTTTTTTTGTACTCACATAGCCCTTAGTTCCTCTTGATTTAAAGGCGTAAACTACACATGGACATTTTGTACAAGTATCTCAAAGTAAATAGATATATGATCTATTGCATGGATCACCCACAATCCGGGTCAAATTTCGTTTATTTTGATCTAACAAATACACCCTAAAAGATCCAAAGAATAAAAGTGAAATTGGATACGGTCAAAGATTTACTCCTTGTTTATCTTCGGAAAGAGTCAATTTAATTAAAGTTAGAAGAAAACACACAAAAAAAGTGGTTACTTTTGAAGTTGTTGAGAAGTAATTATTCTACTTATTTCCACAGAAATTAAAAAATTTTCTATTATCGAAAAATATCCAAATATTGATGTTTGTGGTGCTAATTTGGTTCCCTAAATAAAACATACGGCCACCCAAAATATATACTTTAAGCTCAAATTTAAATGTGATTTTTTAAAAAAAAAAGTTAAGCCAAACAAGTTATGAGAATGTTAGATATTTTATTATAGTGGATCTTTGTTTTATTATTTTACTGAAGCAGTTGTTTTGTTGTCCAAGAAACACTATAAATAAGATTGATTGATTGTTAATTAAATGCTCAAGGGTATTTCACTTATATGACGGTGCTGTATTCCAACAGTAGACAGCTACTCTTAACACAACCATAAAATGTGTAGTCACATTATAGTGTTTTTGCTGTTGGAATGATAATGTTCCTCCAGTGCTAAGTTTGACAGCATGAATATGATCTGGAAACATACTGCCTTTAGCCAGAGGGCCTATAAACAAGAGATGTTTTGGTCTGATGGTTTTTGGACAGACATTTTTTCTAGAAACTCTCCCGTTCAGTTATGGTGGATCAAGGGTTTGATTTTTAATCGAGTTTGTTCGTTTGGGGTTTCACACAGTACTTAAGGTTATTTTACTCCTATGACAGCGTGCCAGTCCAATGGGTGAAGGAAACCACCCTAAGACAACACAGTACATTTACAGAGTGATAAATAAGACACCACAGCAAATCGTCCCCCAGATGCCCCTTAGCTCAGTGACCACCAGGGCACAGGAGGCCCTCAGGCCCCCACCCAAGCAACCACCAGCAACAAACATTGAAAAATAGTTTGAAACTTAACAACAATCCTGCAAAATAAGTTATTATATATAACAACATTTTCATTTCTACCGTTAATTTTTAGGACAATTACTGTTTACATTTTCTTCCCTTTCATTCTCAGCAACAAACGGTTCCTTATGATCTCAATTGGAATATGATCCGTAATTTGAACTTCAAGGCGCTTTGGATACAGAATAGCGTATTATGTAATGGTTTAAAGCTAATAAAACTATAAAGTAGTTCTGGTCTAGGTTTTTACCCCAATAGCTTTGATGTTGAAATTACTAACACATGACTATGTACATACAAGAAACCATCCTTTAAAAAAATCTCTCACGAAATATATAGTGTTTGAATCATTACGTATACATCACATAAGAAAGCCTCTAGAGGTTAATTTTTTCACTTTAGCTTTTGTTCATAAAGCCGCTTTGTTCCGTTTTTATTGTAAAAAATCCCACCCAATCCAATTAATTTATTTTCTCATGTTTGAGAAACCGTCTTTTTGTGATAACCGTATATATATACTGACCCTACTAGCCAGAGACCCGAGTTCAAATCCCGGAGGAGGCAAGCAAAAGATTTCAAAAATCTCTACATTTATAAATAAATCTATATACAATCATACAATAACTTGCTTGGAAAAAATTTCTTCTGTCAGAAATAAAAATTTTAACAAAATAACCAAATGTATAAAATGTATTATTAAAATCCAATCTTTGTTGCCATTTTTAAAAACATTTCTATATGCAATCAGAATGTTTGGCTTTTCGATTATAATTAATTTCCCATAATCCTTCAAATAAACCCGAAATTGCCCATGGCTGATAGCAAACGTACACATCCTCATTAGAGAATTAAAAAGGCCTATCTGCATTTTTTACAAATTTGAGTTTATAATGTCAATTAGTTCTAATTGATCTAATTGTGCCAATCAAACTTGCCTTCATACGCAATTAACGTCTATAGTCGGTATTAATTTAGATAAATAGTTGTATAGGCTAAAATGGACTTCTGAGTTTTCAAAAGCAATTTTCTCCCCAACACAAAAAAATGCACATTGATCCAGTTAATTCTCGGCTGACAACATGCTATATTTTAAAACTATTTTTTAAATAGATCCAAAGCAATATTGAATTAGTTCCCTTTGAACAAACAGCTACTTCAAAGTGGAGAAAAACAAATATCAATCAATATTTACATGACATGAACTTGACTGGCAACTAGTTATTTTCATATTAAAATTAAACACATCAAGGAAAAATTTACTTTGATCATATTCTTTATCTGAAAATTTCAAAGGTCTTAGTTTTATTAAGCTTTGTATGATTTCGTTCAATTATGTAATTTTGCGCTTATTGCGTGAGGACATCAAAACTAAAATGGACAATAAATTATTAAGTAGTTTAAATTACACAAGGGTTAGGATATTACAATATTATGATTAACTACTTAGACCTTTATGCAAGCAAAATTTGACTACATCAAAAGAAAATATCAAAGAGCGCTGTTTTTCAAAATTATTTCTGAATGACATAATAATTAGATGAATGTTTTTTTATGGGTTAATTTGTGTGAAAGTTTACAACAAGGTATCATATAATCATATAATTATGTATAATTATGTACAAATTCAGAGAGGCGGATAAATAAACAATAATTGTGTTTGCCAGCCTGTCAAAACCAACGAAATACTTCTACATCAATTAAACAAATTTATGACTAATTTGTACCAAAAAATTATTTCATTTAGTTGCACTCCTCTTTGAAGTTGCATTCAACAAAGGGACATAACTATGTTCATATAAGTTGGAAAATTTCCCAGCATGCAAAAATGTCAAAGCATTTTTTCTGACATTATTTTAGTTTTTTTTTGGTTTGCCAGAAGCTGTGAAGTTATGCAATTATTTATGCGAGACCAAAAAGTAATTTAGGAGAATTAAAAGGCAATGCTCCCCCTTGAAATGAAGTTATGGCTCAATATTAGTTCTAAGTAAAAAGCATGCCATAATTAAACCAGTTGCCATGGTAACAGTTTTCTTATTAAAACAGGAGTGTAACTTCAAGTGTGAAATATACGACCACCTACTGACATTCATTTCGCCGACTGTTATTAAAAAGAATCCTGGAATGTGTTAATTTCTTGCCACACATATGTGACATTCTCTGTGTTCTGATTGAGGCTGCTTCAAGAAATGTTTTGATATTTGTTTTGATGTTGTTGGTCTACGGTAAATTTTGCCAGTAACAGTTCATTCCCAAAGTACACTCACCCCGAAGCCCCTGTATCAGTAGCTACCTAACCAATGTCACAGACTTCTTTTGAGACTTGTTAAAGTAGCTGTAGAGAATTCAGAACTTCTGTTTATATTAAAAACAAATTGATCAGCTTCACTCTTTCTCAAGCGTCTTTGTTCAACTTTCATTCTTAAGTGTTGTATTGCATTTTCATCACATTATACCTACAAAGTAGCTTAAATATCTGATAATGATTTGTGTTTTCAACAACCATTTGATTCATTACAACACAGAATTTTTTTTTGAAGAATTTCATTCAGAAATATTTCCTTTAAATGTTGGGGTGGGGGTGCGGTGCCCATCACTTAAGAAATGGGTCATAGTAAGCATCACGATATTTGTCAGTTTGTTTGGGGTTTTATGCCTTACTAATAAAGGTAAATGCACTCATATGACGGCGTGCCAACCCAATGGGTGAAGGAAACCACACCAACGAAGCTGACAAAACAGAAGACACCACAGTATATTTATAGGACGAAAAATAGGCCTGCGGCAAGTTTCACAAAGCCTTTGCGACGTTTGGAACTCTCAGTTGTCGTGACGACACAATACTTTCAACACTGGGCATCATAGTAACTGAGTGTAAGTAAATTTGTGAAAGCTTTGTGAAACCGGCCCCAGGACAGCAAATCAGCTTCCTGATGCCCGCTAGCTCAGAGAGCACCAGGGTACAGCAGGCTCCCGCCAAACACTCACTTTAAGCGCAAGGAACAATAGATGATTAAGCAGTGTTCTGGGCCAAGGTCATGTGACAGACTCAATCAACTCAAAATGGCTAAATTTAATAGTGTTGCCTGTAATTAATTATTCATAAAATATTACAATTTTTACTTACCTAGACATACAGTATCCTGTTTCTGCGAACAAGGTTGTAACATCACTTGATTCTCACCACAAGTTGAACATGGTAAACACCCTGCAGTCGGGCTTAAAACATCCGAGAAAGTCCCGTTTCCACATAATTCACAAATAGTGTTTTCATAACTTGTGCAATGGCGTGAGGCGCCCGAACCTGGAGAACACGGTTCACACAATTTGCACATGTCACTTTCAGGATCGTAAAAGAAATTCCGATTGCATTCACAGATTGAATTGTGAGTCACATTACATCCTCGAATTAGGTGTGAATTTTTTATGCACGGTGAGCATTTTAAACATGGTTCGTCAAAACTCCAACTTTCTGAAAAGGATGCCCCCTCCACGCAAGCCTCACACTGAGTATCATTTTGTTGAAAACATTTTGATTCCACCCCGTACCCAGGTCCACATTTTGAACAACACGTCCCATCCCCATATTGTAAATCCTCGGGACAAACACAAAGGACAGCAGCCTACAACAATAAAAACAGGATTGATTGATTTACTGATTGACTTAGTTCATTAGTTGATTGATTGAAAGAACTCTCAATTGATTGGTTGATTGATAACTTGGTGGTTGATCGATCGATTACGCTGTTCAATTGTCTTATAGTTGTTTGATTGAATGATTTAACGATTTATTGAATGATATAGCCTACTTTTTGATTGATTGATTGATTGGTCTTAGGCCTATTTCTAATCTATTTTAAGCATTTCTTGACAGCTGAAATAAACAGCACTTACAAATTGAGAAGAAAATACACAATTTGGCTATTTTATCATTTACTAATGGATTGATAGATTACAAATATAATGGCACATTAAACATCACATATAAATCAGCTTACACTTAGCAAGTTACCACTCAGAATTGATTGATTGATCGATGGATTGAATGGTGTTAAATGCCGTGTTCAAGGTAGATTTACGTGTATGATTGCCAATAGAATGCAGCAATAAACACAACCAAATAATGTGTAGTCTCTTTAGTGCTTTTGCTATTGGATAGAAAATGTTCCGGAAGTGCTAAGTATGACAGCATGAATATAATCTGGAAACATATTGCCCCTAGTCAGAGGGCTGTTACGGTTACAATTCCCCAAAACAAAGAGACAGGCTTTAGGATTGGCTCAACAATTCAGTTAGATAACCAAGCCATTATCAGTATTAGTTCCAAGGGATGGAAGTCCTTTATTTCTTAACAGATATATAGACAATAATGTAGCTGCAGTCAGGCCTACGTATACAATTGTAATATTATAATAGGCCTTGACATTTTATTTATATATATATAACCATCTTTAAAGTAGCTCTCTATTAAAACTTCCAAATTTACAGAATTAGGACAAAAATTAAGCCATTCTTGGATATAATATTAATATAGTTTTAAAGTCTTTATAAGTCGTTATTGACAGGTAATATCTCTCTTAATGTTAAATAATTTTTGATATTTTCCGTCTGATAAATATCAGAAATTATTAAAAGAAAAAAGCCGAGATCGTATATGTCACTATACATTTATCCAAATATAGATGTAGGTATAATAGGCTATATATGACCCTTTATCGTCCACACAGAGTTGTCGAAAGAGTTTCTTAGGTGCAGTTGCTGAGTACGCGCTGTAGTGTATAGGGGTCTTCAACTTTTTAGCTATCTTAAGATAAAAAGCCCACTGTAGCAAAACAAACTAAGGCGACAGAGAGAAGTAAACAAAAACGTCGGGGAAAATACGGAAGTGGTTGGCCGTAAAGCGAACGAGTTAGCTGAGTCCAACTTCAGCAGCGTTTATAAAAGATTAGTTAAATTCCTTGGCGCTCTTTCGTAAAACGCAAGCTGACCGTGTTCAAACTCGGCGAAATGGGCACGCCCGAGAACGACTTTAAAACTGATCCCGCAGTGTTAAAATAAAATCAAAACAGTTGGAACGAAATACAGGGATTTTCAAGCACCGGGAAGTAGAGACAACCAGACGTTTTACCGCCCGAACTTTCTAACCTAAACCGGGCGATCCTTCGAACCGAACGACCGTGGTCCATCTATGCGTATGACGTGACGTTTGAGACCGGGCTCAAAATGAAACCGCTGTTCAAAAAGATTTCCTTTGCTTCAAACGAAATGCAACTAATCAAGGAATAAGTTAAAAATCTGCCCTTTGAACTTTCATAAAGCTACTTTCTTTGCTAACTCTGGGTAGACTTATAGGAAAGCCCTTTTTAAAACCATAAATGGGCGCCTAAGCTCTATATATGTTTTGCTTTTATTTTTCGGTGCATTTTTTCACAGCATGACGGGAAGTTAAACCTGAGCTTATAAATATAACCTACGACATGCAGTTGCGATGTATAAATGTAACTGACACGTTTTTAAATAAATATTTTATTTTTAAGTCAAATGGCTTGGAGCGAGTGGGTGGGTGGGAGTTGTCAGTTCCCTTGCTGCATTACGTAACCCCTTGCTGCTGGGTTACGTAGTAGACTAATAACGGTAGAGGACTCTGCATCAAGGTACTCTCTGAGATAGCCATCGAATGTACTGCGCACATAGGCCTAATGGTCAAATAACGTAAAATCACGAGAGGTTTTGCCTATTGCTGACATAGGCCTATACAAGGGCCACCAGAAAGCCAATTTGTTGTGCCCCCCCCCCCCCAAATATGACTGACATGCTAACATATATATGAGTACAATAACTCTTACTACGGCCCAAAATGTTGCAGTTGGCCAAAAATGGAAATTAGACTGGTCGTGTAAACCCTTTGCTATTTTTTGGTAAGATATTTTCTACTGTCTGTATGAGAACAAAAAAAATCTGATAGATCAATGTCATATATATTTTTATAAACATTAAAACGATGTATGGATTCATATATGTTGGCCAATGGAATAACTGTCTCTTCAAATGAAATTAGAAAAAACTTAAATAAGATAATGGTGCTAAATTTCCTAAAATGACAAGAAAGAATGGTCAAATCTCTTTTCTATTTCAAGCCATGCGAAGCAGACTTGCTGACATTCGTATGTTATCGATATAGGGACATACCATTACCATGCGAACAGCCGGCTATCGGCAAAGTCATAAACTTCAGGGTGAATGTGCATATAGGCGACTGGAGCGAATATATTTATAACGTAGAGGCCCTAATAATTTAACTGAAAAAAAAAAAAGAACCAAATATTTTCTCCATCTGGAAAAATAATAAAAACCAGCTTTGTAATGGGGCCTATTTAGAGTAAGGCTATAACAATCCAATATTAAACATCCAATACTCTAATTAAATATAATAATCCAGTTTTTAACTTAAGTATAGTTAAGCTCTTTTCACGTCCCTGGCGGTGGTGTTATCTTGTGCCAAAACACTGCCATGTATAGCCAGAGAGTGGAGAGGGAGTTTCCTGTGCCCAGGTGCTCTCTGAGCTAAGGGCATCATGAAGCCGATTTGTTGTGGTGTGCTAGTCTTGTTATGTGTTGTCTTGTGTATTGCAAGTGAGGTTTAGGGTGGTTTCGTTCACACGTTGGAATGGCATGTCAGCATAAGCGTTAAATGACCAGATGTACTTCGTAAAACCCCACTCAATCAATCAATAAATCAATCAATCGTCATGAAGCCACCCTCCCACCTAAGATACACTAATACCGTGTCACCAATCCAATGCTCTATAACATCGAATTGATAGGCCTACTATAGGGCAAGCGAGAGAGAAAACTTCTTCTTCGAGGTCGTAATTGTTGAACCACCCCGATCGACCAAGATCTATACCTTTCTCTCTTAGTCGTCATTTTAGAGGTCAGATTTTTAGATTCAGAACGGTATACATTATACCAAGCTGTCTCGTATACAACATTAATGACGAAGCATTTGAGAGAAACGATTGCCGCGAAGCTAAGGCCCAGGAAAGCATTCAGAGTCGTAAACTTGGCTACATAAAAGCTGAACAGTTTTATGACTTGGCCAGCCTGTAATTCATATTGAAGCGCCATGGGCAAAGGAAAAACGTAGTCGTTTATACGAGACAGCCGCGCTCGCTTTTATTACAGTTGTTTAACGAGCCCTTCCCCAGCCCTGGCTCTGTTAGAAGTGGGGCCGCGCAGTCGCTCGCAAGAATAGTAGACTTCCTCGCAGCCCATCGGCAAATAATAAAACTCAATGGTAACTTCGACTGATGTTTAGGAGTCTAACTTAATGTTAGTGATACTTTCATTTGATCTCGCCAAGTGTGAGATTTCAAGCGCACACGTGAAAACTTCTGCCCGTCGCTAGCACTGACGTCCCTATTCAAATAAATCCTTTAGCTAAGCCCGTAAAGTCCCCGCCACGTCAAACAAGAGAACTTTACAAAGAAATGCTAACTATACAACAGGAAATTCCAAAATAAGAATAACACACACAAAAAAAGAGAGAAATAAAAACTGCGGTTTCGCTTAAAGTACCAATTTTTTTTATCTACATCTATTTACATATAGTCCAATACACGATAGACAAGTTGATCCAGAGACTGTCTGATTGATAATCGATAGTATAAATAAAATAGAAACACGTTTTAGTGAATACGTATCAATGGATTGGTCGCCACTGGACTTGTCGGCAGATTGATTGACTGATTGATTGACTGACTGATTCTTTGGGTGAGTTGATTGATTGATTTATGATTGGTTGATTGACGATTGAATGACTGATTCATTGAATGAGTTGATTGATTGATTGATTGATTTGTGATTGATTGAGTGAGTGACTAATCCATTGGAGTGATTGATCGATCGGTTTATTTATTGATTGATTGATTGATTGGCTGACTTGATGGTTAATTGATTGACCAATGACTAATTCGTGGATTCATTTTTTCGATTCTGCTGTTTCACTCAGTAACAAAAAATATACAACATACTAGTAGAACTTATATGCACAACGTGAACAAAAATTAATGGAGATCTGCGACGTCTCCGATGAACGGATGCCACCACGCGAACAGTCCCACATACAAATGTTTTGACAATATAATGTGCACTTATATCGTGTTCACTAGGTGTTAATGAATTATGTTGCAAGCGTATGACAACGTTCTGAAAAGACTGAATACAATTCAGAAATATAAAGAACAGCCAATATCAAACGTTTGAAGAACATCTTTTACCGATTGTGTATATCCAGGTGCGCATAAAACACATAAACAAAAAAACAAGATGTTTTAGCAAGTAACAGAGCGAGAAAAAGGCGCATACCGAACGAAACATTTATATTAAATAGATCCTCTTTGAAGAATTCGCGATAAAAAGGAATCGCGATAAAGAGGGTTCGCGAACGCGATATACTAGCGACTGGTTTGTTTCGCGATTTTTTTTATTTCACGGCTCGCTGTGCGTATTGCGTATAGGCAATCAAGCGGAGGCGCAAAAAGCGGTATAATACAACGTAATAGAGATAACAGTGTGTACTCTGTTAAGTCATATCTTAATGGTGCGAAGCGAATTTCAAAACTGCTAATGGCCAGCCGCTTCAAAGCCTCCGCTAGCATTTGTATATTTATGTCAAAGCCAGAAAGAGCTCAGAGAAGAAAAAAGGGAGAGAGAGAGATAAAAAGAGCGGGTACATTCGCCGAAAGGGTAGCAAGGCATTTGTGACATAACATACTGCCGATTACCTTTGAAAAATAAGCCAGAATTAAACATAGCTACTAACACATCATTTCTTAATTTGTTCTTAATTTATGTTTTTAGATGTTTACCAGCACGAATGCCTGAAATATATTGGGGTTTTTTTTAGTGTGCCTTCCATGTGTAATATATAAATACAAATGACGTTATTCCGTCATAAAACATACTGCTTAATTATGGTCCATTAAGCACGGTGGCCAGCAGTTTCTAGTCTTCTGTTAAAATAACCAACACAAATTGTAACTTCTTGGGGATATACACAATTATAACTTCAAATTTTAGGGCCGAATTTTACGGTTTATTTGCAGCATGTACAGCTCAAAGTATAAATATAGCAAAGTATTGCATTTCGATTCCAATATATCTATTTTTGTGTAAATGTAGAGAAAGAAAATTTTTCTTGCCTCCACCGGGATTCGAACTCGGGTCTCTGGAAACGAGGGCATATAGGCTGCGAATCTTTCTCCGCTAAGCACTGACACAGAGACACTGATAGTGTATTTTTATTATCTATAGATATTAACCACGAATCTATTTGTTGTTTGGGTTATTCTGATAATCTGGTATACTGGCATATATATATCTATTTTATGGATGTAGAGAAAGAAAATTTTGCTGCCTCTACCTAACCGACTGAGCTAGAAAGGCTCGCGGTGGAACAACCAAGAGACAGAATACAAGGTGGGCGCCCGTTAGAAAGTGCATGAAACAGTGAAATAACGAGAAATCACGCGAGATTTTGCCGATTGGTTATATTAGGCTCCAAATGGGGTCAGGGGTCACCCAGAGGGTCTGACTTCAAAGGGAACTGTTGTTCGTTTAGCTGTCAGGTATTGTGTAGACAATGTTAACGTTAAGTGGTAACGGGGCAATAACCCTTATTACTCGTCCATCCATCCCCTCCCTCAGCGTGCGCACAATGTCTTTATACCATTATAGATCTCGACCGTTCCGGACAGTTATACCGGCATCCGAATACGAATAAGAAAGTTAAAAATAATGTCAAAATCACACATTAAAATCTTCTGTTTGTGGCGTTGACGAACTATTGTAATCAGTTGAAAAGGTAGGAATGCGGAAGCTGTGCACTTGCTTTACCAACCTGCTAAAAGTTTTAGATTAGAGTTTCTTTAAAAAATCATGTCATGTCATATTAAATTTATAGACCAACACATAGGGTCACAATGAATCAAACTGTTTCGTGTGTTCCTGTAAAGTGGGTGTTTTAAATGCGTCCTTCAGACAATATTTACTCATATTTCGGCGTCTACGATAAGTTGGCGAATGTAACCATCGTCTCCGTAACTGGCAACCAAAGATGACTATATAAAAGGACGCAAAAGGAGTGATGGATTGATTCAACCGGCTTCGTGTTGCGCCATAGAGAGCACGAGGACACAATTATTGGTGTTAAATAACTCCTTGCTAGATGCAGGGGGTTACACTTATATTACGGCTGTTTTGAGGAGTTACGCTGTACTCAAGACTATTCCACTCATATGACGGCGTGACATAAAAACAACCCAAAACGAAGTTGGCAACATAGAAGATACCACAAAGCATGTATACAGGACGGAAAACAGGTCACCACAACAAATCGGATACCTGCTGCTCCTTAGCTTATAGAGCACCGGGACTCAGGATGGTCCCACTCGACCACCCCCTTTGACGGCGGTTATAATTACAACAGTAACCGGTAGCGACACTAACATATCAAATTATGTTAAGTCATTGCTGGTATCGGGATACCGGGCCGTGTGTTAGATATTTTATCTGTTATACCTTTTAAGAGTGACCAAATCTAGACATTTACTTTAAACATCGAACAAACAGTTAAGACAGACTGTCCATATACAACGCAAGAGAAACATAATTAAATCGTTCAGAAAGATACATAATAGGTAATACCATGCAGGCATTATCTCAAAAGACAATTAAAACATTTACTTGTTTTTTGTTTATTTTTAGTATACGCATCAGCAAATAGTCGAAATCCTTTGAAGCCTTTAATTGAAGGGGTGCTAATTAAGAAAAAACATGCAGGATGGGAGTATGTTTAAAGACAATGTTAATCACGTCAGAGTTTTATTGTTCGGCCATGACAATGAAATGGGTGATTCATTAAGTGAACGTTCCTATAAAGTGGATACATCTCGTGAATAATCCGAGTGTAAAGTGTTGAAACAGTGCTACAAAGTTATCTTAACCCAGTAAGAAAGTCAGACGGGCGTAATTCGTGGTACAGTTAACACAAAGACATTCTAACTATATGTATTTAGAACATAAACATTTTACGAGCAGGTTTACAGCTAGATTTATTCACCTCGAGTCTATAACAGATTTACCACGTGATACAACCATCCAATCATCTTCCACTAGACAAATCAAACAATTATACGCCATTGAAAGAAGTTAACCATATTTATTATCAAACGCTTCTCCATTTTGTCGACACCTTCATGCTAAGGCGTTGACTGGCTATTTGTTAAGTCCAGCAGGGACTTTATTCGATTATTTTCAATCTGCTAATCAATAATTCTGCAAATTACTCCAAATTGGTCAACCAAATACTTGGTTTGTCGATAAAGGCAATAGATACGTTATGGGCAAAATGGGCAAATTAGCTGGTGGATCTTTGATATGTGAGGTTTGCATTGGTTTTCTTCCGTTACTGGCTTAACTATTTTGACGCACTGATTGACTGATTGATTGATTGGTTGTGTACCATGTGTCCAATCTGCTGTAGACTCGAGGTGGATATAAATCTAGCTGTAACCCTGCGCGTAAAATTTTAACCAATGACCAACGGCTATTCCGTGTTGGTCTTTGATTTGAGCTCTGTCACAAATGTCGTCTGCTTTGATCTCAGCTTGGATGAAACATGGATTTGTTACTCCGTTATATATCAGCTGATAAGGTATCATACAATAAAACATCTGAGGTCTTTAACTTCGGTCTTTTCAGAGTTATACAGAGCCAGAGAAGCCATGTAGGTCTCGGTCTATAGTGCATTCCGAAGCCATCGAATGTACTGTGCACATCATCTCGGACTTGATACGATCATCGACATTTTGGCCGGAACTTTTTCACAGGCTGTGGGTCAAACTACCAAAGTAGAAAGATTCCACAGTTTCCATTTGTTTTACATTCAGAACATAATTTACTCCTCAACTAAATATTGTGCCTCTAAAGCCATATGAAATTCGTTCGAGTACCCTATATTTTCTTACGTGTTCATTGTCCATACGGCGGTAAATAGGCTTCTGTTTTGATACATATATATAGGCTATACACCTATCACGGCCGAGCTATAAGTGATGCCAGCGAAATAACGAGAAATCACATGAGGTTTTGTCGATTGCACAATAGTAACTTCTGTATACATAGCTATCATGTATAGATCTCATTATAAGGGCCATAACTGTATATAATTGTATAACACTTGGCGATGTACATATAAAGTAGTTCTTAACGACCAGATTCCCATCTTGTGTCAAATTGGATGGATCGCTTCATAGAACAGCCTTCTGCAAATATTCATAAAGGGCATCGAAGCAAAAGAAAGACAAGCGGAGCGAATAACATGTTCCCGGCAAAATCTTTTTTATATTATTATTATGTCTCTTTTCTGCATTATGAGGCAAAATTTTAGCTGACTGGTTTGTTCGGGTATAGAACGTTAAAGTGAAATGCTATCTGGTGAATATATGACGATATAAGCCACGATTTAATTGTTAAAAAGTGCAATTTGAGAGAGAGAGAGGAGGGGGTGTAACCCATGCATATGACGACGTGGTAGCCCACTTTAATACGCCACCGACGTTACTGCATGGCAATAAACGACAACGACGCTAGACAACCACAGCGCGAAAAACATGACGCCTCAGCGAATCAGCTTCCTGATGCCACTTAGCTTAGACAGGGCACCAGGGAACAGCTAGGAAGCTTTCTGCAACATCCTAAAATCTCTCGAAATATGCCAAGGAATAGCTACATGACGCGTCACCAATGCAGTATAGGCTATGTAAAGGCCCTGTTCGCTTCTGCTTTACTTCCGGGTACATCCTCGAAACTGTGGCGCTCTGTTTTGATTAGTGGTCTTTCAGACTGGAAATCATTTGCCTATGGTTCAGTTATAGAACCGAACGGGACATTGTTCAGATTGTTTTACTTCCCGTGTGATGATAAATCTAATGAAACAGTAGCATGTGCCCGGAACTAGACGGAATCTCGTGAAATCTCGTTCACCACATGGCGTGACTTACAGGACGTTATGTTCTGTACCAAGCCAGCAACCAATGCTTTCTGCTTTAATCCACTCATATGAAGTTGTGAATTTCATTGTTAGTTCTTTTCGTGTTCCTTTTGTTTTCTATGTTTATTATGTGTAAGCCACTATAGGAGTACCTTCTTTTAAGTGGCGTTTAGAAGTTGGTTATATAATAACATAGGAACTACTATGGATTAACAACTTCTGAGTTAATTCGGATGACGTTTCGGTGTTGCTCCTTACACCGTTATCAAGTCAATGACTTGACTATCATTGACTT
>JAVFBZ010170551.1:0-30341 GCA_032466195.1 Katharina tunicata | reverse complement strand
ATAAAAACAGTTTCATACATGGTCGGAGGTATAAATAGTGCTGATAATGTGGGGTGTTGCTTGGCTATCTTATACTTATTTGGAAGGTTTTGAAATGCTGTTATTTTATGCATTCATCCAACATGGAAATTGTACGGAATAAATTGCTGCGTCGTTAATAATCCTCAAGAGTGTATTTGTTTCCGATTCACCTGAGTTATTAAAATACAGTGTTGCCTGGGGAATTTATAGAATGACATTTCAGATTGACCATACGTTCTTCTCGCGTACTTACACTAAGCAAAAGCTGACAAGTGACACAGGAGACATAAAAGCAGTAACGTAAATATGGACAGGCCGAGTGTATTCTTAAATTCATGACGCACTTTATGAAAATGTGGTTTTAACATCGTAAACCTAATAATTTACGTTATACCAGATTCGAAGGATATTAATCGGACAAGAACAACCATTTCTTAAGACTTAGATAAATATTACTTTGAACTTAATTGTACGGTTCATGCTATTTTCCGTTCTGTTAGATTAATCGTTACACCTTTATTCATTTGATATCTGTTAAAATCCTCCTAACATCTTTAGGCTCATCAACTTAGCTTGGAGACAGTGTTCGAAACTACACCGAAATTTGCTGTGTAAACTAAATAAGAAGTTGGATCCATATATGTCTCTTTTTCGTGGTATTTCATTCGTGTAATCAAGACACGTTACCAGCTGCTCCATTTTCTCCACTCGAGATTCACATTGTTATGGGCTGTACGGATAAGCGTAGTGTAAGTCGCGATCGTTGATTTTAAAGCGAAGAAGATGTTTACAAAAAACTATCACGTCATGGGAATCAGCTTTCGTGGAATAAAAATGGTGACTTCCGATTGTCGGACGTGGCAAACTATGGCTAATCAGTCATCGGAAGGGCCTGCCAGAGATAAAGTGACTTCTTCCATGACTGCCTTATTCTCTCCTACTTACTTCTGTCATGTTGGATAATTCTCTAAGAACTCACTAACTTGTTCTCATTGTTCCAGGCTTTGTTCAATGCTTGTTTTTTGTGTAAGTGAATAACTTACAAAAACATAATGCTTCATGTCACAAATGTTTTAACTACATGTATTTGTTGGTGGTTTGTCGCTAAATGAAAAAGTTTGCAAAAGTACATTACATATAAATGGAAATTATTTTCAACAACTTAAAATTAAAATACTAGTGTATGCAGTTATAATGTTTAGCCACTAGAGGCTAATTTAAGTTGCAAAAGGCATAATTTAACCGACGAATAATAACGAATTTATGATATATCTTGATAAAGGTTTGAAAGAAAAACATTCCACGTAAACTTTCTTAATTTGTCTCTAATCGCCCGATGGTGCAGTTAGCCAGGCAGTCAGCCAGCCAAATCAATCAATGTAGAAATAATGTATCGATATGCGTAATATTAAGCACACAGAGAGACATAAATAATGCGGTGAAATTGGTTGTATATTAATTTGTCTTAGGAAATTTTTGAATGCATTTCATGATGAAATAATTGCCAAGATAATGGTCACTGTTTTAGTAAATTGCTAATTCTGTCCATGTATTGTGGCGCTTTGTAAGGTCTGTCCATTTAAAGAATTACGTCATATCGCTGGTGTTTGCGGATATAAAGAAGACATAAGTTGATTTGAAAACAGTTGGACAGCCGCTTCCGGGGAATGATTTGACTCTTTTTTACGAGACCCTTGGCTTAAGCACATTTAATCTTCAGTGAAAATTCACTGAGTGATTCTAAGGAAGTGTCTATCAGTTTCCGTTATGTTTCAGCACAGTGAGATCAGGCAATGATAATAGAACAAGTGGTGATCAAGTGAACTAATACTGTAAAGGTTTGACGGGGAATCAATTATGTTAGTACTGTGATCCAAGTCTAACTATTTGTAGATATTGGTTAGTTACGCGTGAATAAAACTGAAGTTAAACGAGTTAATCTTGTATTTTGAATGTGATAAGGCAATTAATAAATGGATAATGCATCACGACAGGTTATCACAGAAATTAACCTCTAGGTGGCGCCTGATAGTGTGACTGTGTGACTGACGTGTATAGGACTTATATAACCAGAATAACATTAGAGGGCTTGTTTGAATTTACCACATATAAACATATTGGCGTTAATTAACTAACTACAAACACTGCAAATTAATTGTTTTATCGCAATTCTGCTTCACTCTAGCTTGACACATGACTCAATGAAATAAACCAAAGGGCCTTATTATTGTGATATAATGGTGTTTTACGGTAAGAGAAAATGAGAACAACAGGACCACTGGGAGACTTGAACCCGTGCGGTACATCGAAGGGGGATCTGCAGTCAGACGCGCTAACCACTGAGCCACGGCGCGGGCTTAAATCTTTGTTCAATAGGACCTAATTTCTCTTAAATGATAAATGGTAATTGGCGCGTTATTGAGTTTGTGCCAGGGATGTAAAGTTTGAGACAGACAATTGATAGCGGATAAAACGATGAAAATCGTATATTTATGATTGATGAACCTCTTCTGGCAGTTAACCTTGTGACAATTACCTCGCCCCAGTTGTCTGAAGCGCCGTTTTCTGGCTGAAACTGAATGTCCAAAGCAGTTAAATTTCGTCTGAAAACCGTTTATTCTCCACAATATTAAAATACTACTAATGGTATACAGGTTTCTGTATTGTCTGTATATTAAATAGTGAAAGAGCGATATTTAGCTTCGAACTGATAAATATAGAAATGTAATATTGATATACTAAATATATTACGCCAATGTTTCGTTTGAAACTTTCTATACAATCTATCCCAAAATGTGGAATTACGCTTTATCCATTTGTTTTAAGTCGCATTGTAGAAAAAACATTTTATAAAATTGACATTGGTAACCTTTAAAATTATGCTCTTTTTAGACGCATTGCATCATGTTTGTAATTGATTAAAGACGACGAATTATCAAAGTACCAATATAATTATCAGCACCTCATTTGGTAAAGACCGAAGTTTGAACCAAGCAAAACATACAGATGTAGCTGTGAAAGAATGAAACGACCCTTTCTACAAACACAGTTCGCTAGTAAATTATTCGTAATCGTCAATTTTTTTTATAGCACATCGTTCATGTATGCACTGCTTGCACAACCAGCCTTCGCCAATTTTCTGGTCATCGCGATCAAATTACACCCAACCACAATTTCTATATGGAACATTCTGTTCGGTTCCATATAGGAAACAATGGTCTGTGAAACATTATCGGAATGAGAATACTGATCGATGGGACACTCTGGTGGTGCTCTTGATGTATATATTATTACTATGGAGCTTACTAGAATAAAGTTGTATCAGTATAAGTATCAGAACAATACAATTTTAAGTTGGTTTCATAATAAAACTAATCAATAAACAATCCATTACTTTGGATATATTATACATTTTGATGCACTATGTTTATCGAAGGAGAACTTGTGTCATGTAAATGCTAAATGGACCTGTGACGGGTAATTGGGCTTCATTCGGGGATCTTAAGATCGAGACAGATTGATAGAGGATAAAACGATGAAAATCCTATACATCTGAAGGATGAATCTCATCTGGCTGATAAATCATATGTAACTTCGCTGCCTTTGTCTTACTTGCAGATGGAAACTCTAAAAACGAAGAAGTTTATCTCAGGAATAAAATGAAAATATTTAAAAAACTAGATACACTAGATAAACAACTTTTACTGTTAGTCTCTTGGATTTCCCAATTATTTTGTTTTATACTCCGGCGAAGAGTTATTTCTCAGATTATTATCTCCCATCGAACTGGAAAATGTCAATATGACTGATAACATTAATTTTAACAAATTGATCGAAACAATAAAGGACTTCTGCAGTGCTTCGTCGAAAAAGTACGTAATTGCTTTGACGATTTGTTTCTTTACTTACATGAAGCCTTTAACCTGAATTTAGTTTCTAGTTGTTTGCATGCAGTCAGATTTATTATCGGTACAGTTTCAAACTTCGATGTGACAATAATTTCTATTCTAACCATTGATCTGTTTTTCTAAACTGATCTTGACTGTAGATCTTCAAACAATAGCAGTGCTCTCCGCAAAAGATCAAACATGGCCTAACGCTCAGTGCCACTGAAATACGTTATATGTAATATTTCACGATAGATATGTTTTGTGGGCATAACAAAACATTATATCAAGAGGCGTTCTGATGGACATCCCGATTGACGAATGTTTAGTCGTACTAGTGTAATTGCATTGCGAAAATTCAGTAATGAATTCGTATGTACACGTAATCATTTTAATCACCGTAATGTTATTATTCCCAATATAATTCAATTGAATAAAAAATCCCTGCTCAATCGAAACAAAATGAATAACTTGAATTTCTCGTGTAATTAGTATACAAGTTTGGAGGCCTCAACATTGCCTTGTATACATACATGTAGAAGCATATTACTGCCATTCATCATTCATTCCATTCAAATCATTGACATTTGTATATGGTACGGTTGAAACTCACGAAAGAAGTAAATGCACTGCAGTATGTAAGCAAATTAAGCGGAGATCTTCAGAGGAAATACCGGTTATTGTTGTTTATGTATTGAGATCTCGGTGTTGATAGAATTGAGACGTGTTAAATGAGAATATTTCTCGACGAAATTGACAATTGGGATTAACGGAAGTTAGAACCGTACAGGGGTCGATTTATTTGTGGGCGACTTTTTGAAGTATCGGCAATCGAGTTATGATTTATCTGCCAGAAGTGTTTCAGTAATCAGAAATATAGGATTTGCACCGTGTAAACGGCTGTCAATTGTCTGTCTACATCTTCTCCTTCCTTAAATCCCTGCCTACAGCTTTATCAGCCACCGAGTACTCATTTATCTTGCAACTGGATTAACGTCCCAGAGTCGACATCAAAATGCATCCTACATAACGCAATCGTAATTTATATGCCAGGTATTATAATGAAACTGACTTGGAATCTGTTGTTCCTATTGATCACAGTGACCGTTGTATTCCAAACGGTCAGTGGTCCCTGACAGACCGCGAGGGACTAGAGTAATGCTGTATTATGATATGTAATTCGATTCCATCTGCATTTCATCATAGTTATATTAATAGTTGGCTTGTCTTTGTCTGTCTATAAAGTGATTATTTTTATCCAGAAGCCGTATTTCGGCGCTTAGTCCATCGGATCTTCAAGTTCATTTGTTCATTTCTTGTTGTATAACAATAGTACCAATCAAGCTCTCTGGTGATCATTAAACCCGAATTTATATGTGAAGTGTTGAATGCATTATAGACAGTTAGAAGTTAGATTTGTCCATTTCCACAAACAAATTGTATTTTTTTCAAAATAGTAAGTGATCTTTTCTACTTTTGTTTCGTGTGCGGGTGGGGTCACGCAGCATTGTGACCTTTGCTACTGTTCAGAAAACAGTACCTTCTCGTTGCAACGTTAATTGCAATCTTATTTAAATTCTATTCGCCGTGGCTCAGTTGATTGAGCGTTGGACTGCTGAGTCCCTTTAACTTCAGTCGGATTCTACTGTACACTGTACCCCGGTACCGTTTTCTAGGGACTGCAAATATGGCAGAGTGGTTTTTACCAGATTTTCTACACCAGCAAAGCAAGTCGTCATATAAATAAAATACTTTTTAGTACGATGTCAAATACCAACCAATTATATGTTCTATATAAATGCAAAAGATATTTTTTGTTAATAACTTTATAGTCCGAATCATTTCCATACCCCATACCTACTATCGCACTTATCTCATAACCCACATCGAGTTAACTCTGATCAACCAGGAATGTAAAATATACATAGGCTATCGCAAACGAAATCATAGGTATTTATTCTGAATTAAAATAAGTATTATATCATTAAAATTTGTATATTTATTTGTTTTCAATAGCTTAATTAACGAATGTTTATGAGATAGGTATTTAGTCTGAGTCTACTATATTGTTAATGTGAAAATACACATCAACTTATCTAAGTTGTTTGTAATAAGTATGAACAGTGAATGTCTCTTGTATACCAAAACAGGCGAACAAATATTTAACCTTTTTACTTAAATGTCAAGTACCAATTGCGTGTTGTCTCCTCTGATCATTAGGTCCACTAGTTGTTGGGCACGAATTAGAGAATCAGTGCTGCAGGCACATTGTTAACTTCTCAATTTGTGAATTAGCTCAACGTAGCCAACGCGGGAAGATCGTGTGGCCCATAGACACGAATTAGCCCATTGAGGGAAGTTGCAGGTCCGCTTTTCAAGAATCAACGATTTCCAAAGTTAAACCGTTTTGATAGCAAAGTAAAGCTGGATGCGACTTTGATGCCTTAATATGAAATGCTGAGCTTTCAAAACCGCTTCATAGCATACACGATTAAAAAGATAACATCCATGTTGAATTGCTGAATCCGCAAGTATACGAACTACATGAGCCACCGACTTCTGTTCACATATAGAGCATTTATTTGAAGGAATCCAGCAATACAAATATCAGTTATATCATATAGTTTTTTAATATTTATTTTCTTTTAATAGATTAATGGACAAATGTTTGTGACATAGCTTTTCACTGAAAACTTTTAAATGATTCCCACGGGAAAGTTGTCAGTAAATAAATGTAGAATTAGTTCCTGTCATAATAATGTTGCATATCAACTGTTTATTGGAAGGGTTATGTCACTAGTTGTCTGGTACAAGATATTGACATTATTGTACAGAAACCAATATTATCCTCCGACCAAACAGTCGTTATTTATATATGGCCCTGTTCATCAACAACCATTCTACCCAGTCTAGCTATATAGCACAGCGCCCACACAAGACAAACGAGACGTCTGCCTGCCTGTCGACTGATTTAGAAAAGAGCTATGTGCTTGTCGATTAAATTGATCACAAAAGCTATTTACCGTTAATTGGCAGCTGATCGTGTCTCCAATATCGACACTGAGACAGGGAGAAAAAAACAGACAATGTAACCTGTTAAATGATTGTGGTTTATGGTGAGAGAACAAGACGGCTCAATATAATACCGAATGTTTTATTTGGCAATTAACTCACCCTGTCTGGTGACTAACAGATAACCAATGTTCATATTGAACTTGTATTGATTGCTCTGATAACAGTTCCCATTAATATATTTCAACAAAATTAACCTAGATGTCGTTTGTTACGTTGAGAGAAGAATGGAAATAAATCTTGATATAGATTTATGAATTATCACTAAGCATGTACAACTTGAGCAAAGGACGTGAGAGAGTTATCATTTGCTGAACCGTACAACTATTACTTTGTACCAGGTTTCTTTTTGGGTGCATGGATGCTCCAGCAAATAATAAATGTATGAACGATTTAATCATTTTAAAGTAACGTGATAGTTTTATACACAATTCTGTTCCCACAATATGCTCTACTATATTTTGAAACCGGGATTCTCTCGTTCTTCACCTTATCTCACAATGAAGCAAAACGGAACCGTTTAAATTAACAGTACCATTTTGGCTTTGTTGAAAATTGGCAGTAGTTCTACTGGGTACGATACATGCGCCTTGATGTTTTCTATGCGCAATTCAGTATTTCATAATCACGATCGCTGATTAGGATGAGTTATATATTATAAACAGGGTGTCTTTATCGTGGAGAAACAGTATGCGCAAATATGTTGATAGATTTACACAAGACTAAACTGTTATGAAAACACAGTCAAGTTTGGATTAGATTTGGCCTTGACAAGCGAGAGAAATAAACCATAATTTATACAGAAGATATTATATTTTACAAGAAGAGGAAATGCTAAGAACACTTCACATTACGGTAACTGTAAGCATATACTACTATTTATATATGGGCCTATTCATCAACCACAAGTCTACCCAATCTAAATACATAACACTGCACTCACACAATGGCAAACAAAACGTCTGTTTGTCTACTAATTTACCAAAAAAAGCCATGTGCTTGCCGATTAATTGATCACAACAGCAATTCACTGTTATCATGCAGTTTATCTTGTCTCCAAAATCGATACCGAGACAGGGAGAAATAAAACAGACAACGCAACCTGTTAAATGATTATGGTTTATGACGAGAGAATAAGACGGCTCAATCTAATACCGAATGTTTTATTTGGCTATAAACTCGCCCTGTGTTGTCAGATCCTGTCTGGTGAATAACATATATCCAATATTCAATTATATACTAGTGAAAATATCTCACCAAAATAAACGAAGGTTGTAAGTCATTTGTGTCTATCATGAGTCTAAAACAATGAAATATTACCAATGAATTATTTTAATGGCACTGAACGTTAGGACATGTTACTAAAAACGTTGAAGATTCACAGTCAATATCAGTGAAGAAAACGTGGCGATATTAGGAGAAACAGTTAGCTTCCTTCTGATAAAGAACAATTATTAGGATATAGATAGTATTGTTATATCATAGTTTTCTGAATATGGTACTGACAGTTGGAATGCAAATGATTAGAAACTAAATGCAATGAATCACTGTAAGTGGATTCTATTCGGAGAACATGAGTCTCGATCAAAGATTATAATGATGGTCAATTATCAGTGCAGAGATATTTGATTGTTCTATGTCTTTTTTAGGAAGGATTAAAGCACTGGCGCCATCTGGATTTCGTAAAATATCGTATATTTCATCAAGTTCTCGGTTAACTTTATTACTCAACAACGTTTTTTGGGGGTATTTCGATATGACGGGAAGGTGTTGAGAAATCTGGTAAATAAACCTTGTCGGCTAAACTGACCAGCTAATTTGAGCCTCAATTTATACTTAAGAGGCATTACCGGCGATGTAGTATTGCTGGATCATAAACAAGACTTTAAAAGCTTAAAACACCACAAAATTATATTAAATGACCAGATTCAGATTGTCCGTAAACGTGATTAAAATAAATCGGACGACAATAACATCTTACGCAATCAAAATATGTACTGCTTTAAGTATGTGATTACCTCGTTTCAGACTTAAAGGATAACCGATAGTTCTGTTCCTTCAGTTTAAAGTATCGAATTAACTCGTTTCAGACCAACAGGATAACCGATAGCTTTGTTCTTTCAGTTTTAAGTATGTGATTAACTTGTTTCAGACCAACAGGATAACCGATAGCTTTGTTCCTTCAGTTTTAAGTATGTGATTAACTCGTTTCAGACCAAAAGGATAACCGATAGCTTTGTTCCTTCTGTTTTAAGTATGTGATTAACTCGTTTCAGAAAAAAAGGATAACCGATAGATTTGTTCTTTCAGTTTTAAGTATGTGATTAACTCGTTTCAGACAAAAAGGATAACCGATAACTTTGTTCCTTCAGTGTTAAGTATCGGATTAACTCGTTTCAGACCAAAAGGATAACCGATAGCTTTGTTCTTTCAGTGTTAAGTATGTGATTAACTCGTTTCAGACCAAAAGGATAAACGAAAGCTTTGTTCCTTCATTTGTAAGTATGTGATTAACTCGTTTCAGACCAAAAGGATAACCGATAGCTTTGTTTCTTCAGTTTTATTCACGCGTAACTAACCTATTTAAATAGTAAGACTTAGATTACAGGACTATAATAATAGATTTCCTGTCAAAATCGTACAGTATCAGTTCACTTGATCACCACTTGTTCTTAATCGTTACGTCGTTAGACTCACTTAGTGAATTTTCGCGGAAGACCAAATGTGCTTAAAAAGCCAAGGGTCTGGTAAAAAAGAGTCTAATTTCTTTCTTCCTCATATCCGAAAACACCAGCGATATGAACAGACCTTAAAAAGTGCCCAAATGCATGGACAGAATTAGCAATTTACTAAATCAGTGACAATTGTTTCGGCAATTATTTCATCATGAAATGCATTCAAAAACTTCATAAGAAAAAATAATAGACAACAAAATCCGCCACATTATTTATTATGTCTCTCTGTGTGCTTAATATTTGCGATCAGTACATTATTTCTACATTGATTGATTTGGCTGGCTAACTGTACAATTAGGCGATTTGAAACAAATTCGGAAAGCTTACGTGGAAATTTTTTCTTTCAAACCTTAATCAAGATATATCATAAATTCTTTATTAAACGTCGGTTAAATTATGCCTTTTGCAATTTAAATATGCCTCTAGTGGCTAAACGGTATAACTGCATAAATTAGTATTTTAATTTTAAGTTCTTGAAAATAGTTTCCTTTTATATGTAATGTGCTTTTGCAAACTTTTTCATTTAGCGACAAACCAACAACAAATACAATGACATGACGACTGAGATGGATTTTCAACTTCTGGATATATTGGTAAGCGACGTTTCGAGCTAGATACTAAGATCGTTTTCAAGCAACGATCTTAGTACCTAGATCGAAACGTCGCTTACCAATATATCCAGAAGTTGATATAGTCGTCATGTCTTTGTAATTTACCCAGCTTCTAAATGCCACTCAAACAAGACACCAACAAATAAATAAAACATTTGCGATATGAAACATTATGTTTTTGTATGTTCCTATATTCACTTACACAAAAACAAGCGTAGATCAAAGCCTAGAAAAATGGGAACAATACTGAGTTCTCAGATAATTATCTAACATGACAGAAGTAAGTATGAGAGAAGGAGACAGTAATGGAAGAAGTCACTTTAGCTTTGATATGGCCTTCCTATGACTGATTAGCCATAGTTTGCCACGTCCGACAATCGGAAGTCACCATTTTATTCCACGAAAGCTGATTCCCATGACGTGATGTTTTTTGTAAACATCTTCTTCACTTTAAAATTAACGATCACCGGGTTACTCGCGACTAACACTACACTTATCCGTACAGCCCACAACAATCTGAAACTCCAGTAGATAAAATGGAACAGCCGATACCGTGTCTTAGTTAGACAAATAAACTGCCACGTAATAGAGACATATATAAATCCAACTTGTTATTTATTTTACACAGCATGTGAGTTTCGAACACGGTCTCCAAGCTAAGCTAATTCATCTAAAGATTTTAGATATTAAATGAATGAAAGGTTGAATCATTAATCTAACGGGACTGAAAATAGTATGAATTATATAATTGGGTAATTTTGCTCTAAGTCTTAATGCTTCGAATTTGGTACATGAATAACGTATATTATTAGGTTTACGATGTTAAACCCACATTTTTCATAAAGTGCGTGATGAATTTAAGTATATACTCGGCCTGTCCATATTGACCGTAATGCTTTTATTTCTCCTACATGTATGTCACTTGTCAGCTTTTGCTTAGTGTAAATTCACGGGAGGAACTTTTGGTAAGTCTCAAAGGTCATTCTATTAATTTCCCTGGCGACACTGTATTGTAATAACTCAGGTGAACCGGAAACAAGTACACTCTTGAGAGTTTTGCTTGACGCAGCAATTTATTCCGTCCAATTTCCATGTTGGATAAATGCATCAAATCTTCCCACCCGTCAAAATCTCCCTTCCTCGTTACCTTCGTGTATACTAACTACATAGAAAAAATAGTCGAAATTCTTCAGTTTCTTTATTTTAATAGACTTTTCAGTTTATTCAACGGGAACAAGGTTAGCTGTGTCTATTAAACTTCGGGACGACTTTTGCAAGTTTCAATCTGTTTGCTCTTGATTGAAACCCCTGTCAAAATAACAGTTTATTCATCTGACATTCAGCGAAGGTGTGTTATTTGTAAATTTCTCACTTTTGGGAATTGATGTGTAAAACAAACACCATAATATGTTCTTAAGATGTCAAAGCAAGAGAGAAAGCGCTGTCTTAAGCTAAACTGCACAATTGTTATTCCGGCTCTATTATGATTTTCACGAATTATTTTACGACATATGCATATGATTCAAAGCACTATAGTATAAATAAGCAGTTTTCAACTACACAGACCTCAGTTTGGACCATCGTTTCATTTGATATTCATTTTCGTATTTCTTAATATTTTATTCCAAGCCATAGCGATTTAATTTTGTCTTGTAGTTGTCGTGCGCGTCGACATATTTGTATGCTCATTTCCCACTGACTCAGCCATGAAATGTAAGCTGAAGAGTCGAGTTCCGTTTAAAAATCATTAAATAACAGGTATTCGCTCTTGGTCACTAGGACTGGCCGACTCAAGGCACTCGAGCTGATACAACCACTCATAACAGCACAGTGTAGTGATAACATGTATATAGGTTACTACGTATCACTGTTCTATATCTGTAATCTGTTGTCTTTATTGACTGTATGTGATATATTCAAATTCCAAGCCTGAAGCAAGTGACATAATTCCTCTAGAGAGATTGGGGTTTTCTATCTTCGGAATGTATTTGCCGGCTTGCCATTCACATAAATTATTCATCCTTAACCCATGCCGTTTTTTTTTTTGAATCCTTTTTCAGTCCCTTTTCTAGACATGTAATAACTTAATTAAAATTCATAAAGTGAAAGAGCATATCATGTTCAAATATTTATTTCCAGTCTTACAGGAATGATCTTTGCACGTTGACATTAGAGGTAAACTGAATCTTTATTCATGTCTGGGGGGGGTTGGCTGGAGCTTTCGTGGTGCCCTTTGAGTGGCACCCAACAGCTGATTTGATGTGTCGTCCTGTTTTGATTCTCGCCCTTGACCAGCAGAGTCTGTGTTACAGATAACTGTTGAATAATAAATTTCATAATTTTTTCTGTTGTGTCTATGATAGGATTTTACAATTTATACTCTATGTGGCGCTGATGTTGGCAATAAATGTAGGCCTTTAAAAGAAGGAAAGAAACCCCCTATATATTGAACTAGATAGATATAGAGACACAATATGCGTTGTTTCGGAAAGTAGACCTATGTTGATGAGTGACGGACCTGCACATACATCAAGATACAAGTATACTATTATAAGGTTTATTGAAGTAAAATAAACTGATATCATCTCAAGTGCTCTTCATTGTCATTTCATATCGACCAGTGTCATTTCATAGCGACCAATGTTGCTCAGGAATAAGCATTATAATCTTGTTAACGTGATACGATCGGGCATAACATGATAAGTTCATTTCAATACGGAACCCAAGTCACAATACAATCTATAACCGTGTCCATAATGATATATACAAGATGCGGGACAATCTCAGTTTCCGTAGTTTCTAGTTAGTTCTGCTAGGATTGTTTCTGATGGGTAAAGCCTTTGCCAACATTGCAATATTTGTATAACTTTCCCACGTTCATTTTGAATGCAGCCTCCAGTAATACAAAGCTTTTTATGGTCTGTTTTCTGTATTTAAAAAGTCGATATCTATAATAAATGTAACATTCACTTCAATGTTTTGTAAATGCCAGTGCTTCTTCCTTCTGCGTTCTGGTTTAAACCATAATCAAGACATATTGAAGCCCTGAATATATCGTTAAAGGGTTGTCGGTCAAGTGTAATAAAGATGAAGCCCCAGTTAAGCACATGTAATTACACAGATATGGACGGATAATCTGCTAGAGGATAAGGTTATACTTAAACATGTCTATAAACCATTAATAAACACATTACATGTCCATTGGTTTTTTTATGAAATCTGTGCCGCCTTGAGATCAACATAATCAAACACAACTTACAGTCAGCGAAAGTACCATTCTTACGTTGTTAATATGTAGGTCATTAATATAGGCGCACTGTAATACTCATCTTGCTGTAAATATACACTTTACGGCTTCACACCATTTGCATGCGTTCGATTCCGAAATGCCCATTTTCTTTTATAGTAACATTTTATTTGATATTTTTTTAAATAAACGTTTATTTTTTAACCCATTCCAATCTTAGGCTTTTGATCCAACGTTTTACATCAAGCATTTCCAATCCCCCATCTTCATACTTCGGTGTCATCACATTTCGTTTTACCGTATCAACTCTTTTTCTCTCTTTTTTTTGTGCCAAAAAATACTTTAAGGAAACACATATTCTACTTGTTTATCACATTTGGCGGTGTATCGATTGTCATGAATAAACGAGTAAAATTTGACGTTCCGGTCGATCTGACCACTAATGTCTTCCCAAATAATGTTAAATTACGTTTGTTCCACGTTACTACTTTCAGGGTTTTAACTGTCAGTACAAAAAACTACTAAAGGCATCTAAATGGTACCAATGAAGCGAAGATTTAAACTCTTCCAGATAAAGGCTGGTTAACCGTCTCAAAGTCCTGATGATCTGTTTTGAAGCCTGTTTTTGTATCGGGACGGCGTTGTCTGTTGACAGTGTAGCTAGGGTGGTTCCTTCGCTTATTGGTGTACAAAGCTGAGTAAATTTAGGTTAAAGTAAATTTGCTGCTGCCGGATAGTTGACTGGTCGAGACTATCGACATTCACTGCTGGCGATTGCCATCGAGTCGTGGATTTGGTTCCCGTAGAACTCTCAGATTTTAAAGTTAATTTGTAAAATATACATCCATGTTTTATTAATGTTTTTTGTGAACTGAATAATCGCCTCTGAAATATATGTTTTCCTCTGGACCCGTTGAATGTTGACTTACCCGTCTATATACAAGACAGCGTAGTGGATTTTGGGGATTTGTTGTCTGATTGTCTGGTACCAACAATTTGCTTAAGTCTTCCTAAAAAAATATCTGAACATGCAAATCCGTCACATTAATTTAGTTACAACAGATTTTAAATAAGAAAAAGAATATCTAAAATTGGGTATTGCCAGCGATTTAGATATCTAGTAAAACTCTCTTAATCATTGTGCCGTTTATTTCCTTGAGAACAACGACTGCTGAAAATGTTGAAATGTTTTATGTATACTAACTATATGCACTTTAATATAATCTACACTTACTATATGTACTATAACATTTTTTTTTTGACAACCAGTTGCTGGATTTACGCTTTCTTAGTACCATTTTTATTTGATCGACTGTTGACTTTACACTTACTAGATATACGCTTTTTAGTTCAAGGATTTGTAAGGAAAAGGAAACTGTATAATAACTTAAGGTGGGAAGCACATTTCTACAGATCTTCTGAATACTGTCCCCGAGGTAAATTATTTATAAGATAATCACTTACTTAGGGTTTTTAAGAATCCCTGACTTCCTTTCGTTTGATGTTTTATTAGCTTAAGTCTGACGCGTGTATGGCTATGTAAATAGTTTACTTATTTGAAATTACCTTAAATGTTATTTCTGTCTTTTTATGGTATATCGGTCTAATGGATGGCGGAAACGACTACCTCGGTTCGTGACGCATTCATGATGAAAGACAATCAAGACCATACGACAAACAGTGTTCTAGTCAGTAAACGTAGAGTTTGTAGTTAATATACATGTATACAGTGTTTTATGAGAGTGACTCCTCATACCACTCAGCAAAGTACATCGGAAACATGGACATATTCCATTATTAGGAAACATGATGTTTTAACCCTATTTCGTGTTATTCTGTTATACTTGTATACGATTAGAGACTAAATTGTAAAGCATAAGCAATAGGTATTCACCACCAACTGGAGAAAGGCTTATTAACTGCGGATATTTATGTAGTGCAATGAGAAAGTTTTAAAGAATGCCTATTTGATCTTTGGCACGATGTATCTTGACGTCTATCTGTCCTCTGTATTTGATGGATTAATTGGTAAACACTGCCGGAAGTTGTGCCCCATTTTAGGAAAATACTTCAAATTCACCTTTATCTTGTTGTGATGATTAAATCGGACTGTTCTATCGAAAGTCACAAATGACAGTTGACTTAGTTTAAAATAGAATAATTTCATGTGGACTTCTTCGTCAGTGTATTTTTTACCATCAATATTTTGCTCTGTATCTATCTAAACGTCCATGATTAGATATTCTGTATAATACCCTTATAAATAATTCCGTTAGCTTCTGGAAGATTTGTTACCGTCTGAAAATATATTATTTTAATTTAATACTACTCTAATTTTAAAAACGTAGGGGCGTAGAATACATTTAAATTATTTTAACTTTATTTATTCCGATATGTTTGCTTCGCCAACATACATTACAATTTACTTGAGTTTTCCTCACAAATATCTGATATTATAGCAGATATTATAGCTATGCCAAATTATGAATGAAATATACCCTTTGTTAGCCGCCAAGCAACATATTGTACTTCGTTGTGATAATGTATTGGTGGAAAAGCGCTTAAAGGATTTGCGGTCAAGGGTGATCAGACCTGATAGGGTTCAATAGAGGTAACTGAGCTGAAGAACAAAATTGCAAATCGGATGGGGGAGAAATTTGAACATTAACATCGCTAAGAGCCATTAATAAACAGAGTATGTAGTTTATATTCTCCAGTGTTTCAACTACCAGGCAGAAAAGGGACCCATCAGATACATTGAACGAAGACAACCGTCATGTGATTTATGTCCCAGGTTCATCATTCAGAGAATATAGCTTTTCTTCACTGTTCCATCTTTAGATCTCTCTGTATTCAACTATGTCAAACAATCAAGGTTTGATCGGTTCATGTCTTGTCATTTAAAGCTGCATTTCCTACGAACCTTTGATACAATTTAGTATTTTAATAGTGATATTAAAAACGGGTAAGCGGTTTTCAAAATCAAACCAAATAATACAAAGCATTAAATCACCTGTGGCAATTATGTCGTTAGACGGCCAAACTACTGGAAAATAAGGGAAGCTGCAGCATCCATACCCGTCATTAGCAACAAACAAAACACAGATTGCCAGAAGTGTAGAGATTACTGGAGACTATCTCATCTATACTGTGCCAATCTGCTGGCATGTCAAAACCACAACTTGCTTGGTATATTGGCTTTGTTATAGTCCAAAAGCATTATTTATATGAAACATTAAGAATTTGACATTCATAGCCCTAATGTATGCTATGATTCTGTCAAAGGTATTAGTCATCAGAGTTCCATCAATCCCTGTATTGATGGATATTATGAAGCTGGTTAATAAATATATTGTGTGATGTTTTAGCTTTCAAAACCTGTTTGTCACACTTCCTGGTAGATTTATAACTTATTGTCATAGAAAGGAGTTGTTGTACTCGGATAATGTTAAAAACGTTGTTTGTGTGATTTCGCAGAGTTACATTATTTGACAAATTCCAGATGTCATATTGATTTTTTACAAAATAATATGGAATGTCGTGCTCTGATATAGAATGTGGTCGATGTTTGTGGCTGTTTTGTATTTTGTTTAGAAGTGTTGTTTGCCTTGGGACAGTCAGTTCATGCCTTGCCACCGTTTCATACCCCTTCGTGTTTACAGCCGAAAGACTTCTCATTTCGTTTATCACTTTAGATAAGTTATGTTATCAACGAAAATTGGAAGGTCAGGTAAAGTTGCTAGGAAAGTAATCTGATAAACCCATCAAGCTTAATAAAATCGGTGTTCCGGTAGATTTATTAAGATCATCTCAACAAATGTCAAAAGCTTAAGTTTCTTGCATACAAAAGAAAGGTTTTTGTTAAATATAAGAAGCTTAATACAGGTAGTCACTGATTCCCATGTGAGAAACAACTTAAATCGCGCATAGAAGAGCAAACATCAATCAAATCGAAATAAATAATTAATAAAAGTTTCTCAATAGCGTAAAAGGATTCAAATCTTCTAAAAATGTCAAGTATTTTTACATTTTACAGAAAGAACTATCGCCAGAAGAAGTTGATTGTCTTTAAGGGCTTCAGCCAGAAATCAATAGTTCAGATGAACAGATCAAACATATTTCACATATGATTTATTCGACGCTTTATCCGCTGTTAATTTATCTGTCTCTACCATTAGAGAGCTGCTTTAGTATTCAGAGCTCCATTATCCGTCCAGGACCCATTTATCATTGAAGAATAACCAGTCTCCATTATGTTCCCTAAAGCCGAATGTACGAATTCGTAAATAATTGCTAATATTATTTAAACGGCTTGTAATCTGCCATTCACACGATTGTCTTTCAAACAGTCTTTGACCATTAACCGTGCAAGAGGGACACAGTTATGCTACATGAGGGTGTTTAATTTCATTCCATATGCACTTCACCAGTGAGCGTTTTTTTTTTTACTTGTCTGTACCGTATTGGATTTACCCAGAAATAACATGATCGTTAGCACAAGGGCAGATTTTCGACCAGATTACCCTATTTTTCATTTTTAATTTCAAAGAGATAAGCCAGTATTTTATTTCCTCCAAAGTCAGCATAACAGAGAACACGCTGTTTTGGATATTTGTAGTATCATCAGTGGTTTATATACACAAAGTATTTAACATTATAATAAATGACAGCTTACAGAAAACAGCATTTGTTAATATTTAACAGGTTTGTAAGTTACCCAGAAAAAAACGGGACATTTCGCTGTTAGAATAACCCACATGCGATCCTAGCTAGTTTGAATGCTAAACTCAGACGATTTATGCCATTAAAGTGTGTCCCTCTGTGCGTCTCTTTATACTACCGGTACATGTACTTATTCTGGTCACTTTGCAGAGCATATGGTCGCATTAAGTGTGAGGATAGATGTATTAGATGTTCCCATAAAGCTCTCTGTCCTCATTTACTTGGATGAGATGAAAACAAACACATATAATTTAACTGTGCAATTAATTCGAATTTGGCGAGAAAATAAGCGGAACAGTAATATCTCTATCAGCCATTACCAGCAAATTGACCGCAAATCGACGGCGTGTCTATGTTGTAGAGACTATAAATTATTGGCTCGCATTCATCTTGGACAGAATTGGTGACATATCAAAGTAACCTCCGAAACTCTTCCTTAATTTTCGACTTGGCTGTAGTCCAAAAACACGGTTCTGTATAAAACATAGTTTGGTCAAAGAGATTCATATGCTTGGTACAATGTAATTATATACGGATTTCATTTAATCATAAGCTCAATATTTTGCTTTTAGTCCAGGGGGAACACCTTTTTCAACGGAGACAAAGTTTTAGAACTGCCAGCCATTTACAATGGATTGTTTAACCTGAGAACATATTGGCCGAAAAGTGCTTCATGTAGAATATTTACATCAAGTGTTCGGCATTCATTTCAAAATGCATTACTTAGATGTTAAACGAGAGTGTCGTAAGAATAACAGTAACTTATGTGAGACGGATAAGTTTGTTTATCGTTTATTATTTGCTGTATTGTAAGATTGTTAAAAGCCAATTATTCCACAGATCAGTTAAGAGCATAATAAAGAATAATAGAAAATTTGAACAAGGAAGTCATTTTGGTAAAAACATTATCTTTCGGCATTATTGTGCCACCATCAGTTAAACATGTACTTTATTTAACTGCTGACAGCAAAGATACGTTTAAACGACTATCTGAGCGAAGGGCCACCAGGAAGCCGATCGTTCTTGATGAAACTAAACTGCAACATTGTGGGATATAACGTTCTTTTTAACAATTTTCGGATACATATGTTTTGGATAGCCGTAGACACCCTTTTATCGCACAAACGGTCTTCTGAGCGACAAAGAAACAAATCGTTTAAGTGATGACATTTTTTTCGACGAACCACTACATAA
This sequence comes from Katharina tunicata, assembly GCA_032466195.1. Classification (NCBI taxonomy): domain Eukaryota; kingdom Metazoa; phylum Mollusca; class Polyplacophora; order Chitonida; family Mopaliidae; genus Katharina; species Katharina tunicata. The sequence goes on along the minus strand of JAVFBZ010170551.1, from coordinate 10,852 downwards.
TTCCTTTATTGTCTCGATCAATTTGTTAAAATTAATGTTATCAGTCATATTGACATTTTCTTATTTAATGGGAGATAATAATCGGAGAAATAACTCTTCGCCGTAGTATAAAACAAAATAATTGGGAAATCCAAGGGATGAACAGTTTAAGTTCCTTTTTTTCCTTGAGGACTAAGCCGTGAAATGATTTAGCTATCCACCAAATTGATGGTTAGGCAGACCTGAGACAAGAAATATCGAACGCTACGAGTAAATTTGTTTAAATTTTTTTTTTTTTCCAGAGAGACATTTCTTCGTCTTAAAAGTTTCCATATTCAAGTAAGGCAACTACTTCATCAGACAAAGGCAGCGAAGTTACATATGATTTATCTGCCAGAGGAGATTCATCCATAAGATATATAGGATTTTCATCGTGTTATCCACTATCATTCTGTGTCGATCTTTAGATCCCCGAATAAAGCCCAATTACCCGCCACAGGCCCATTTGGCATTTACGTGGCACAAGTTCTCCTTGTCTAAACACACTGCATCAAAATGTATCATATATCCTGAGTAATGCATTGATTATTTATTAGTTTTATATGAAACCAACTTACATTATATTGTTCCGTTACTGCAACTGATGGAAATCAGCTGCACACTATGTTCTAGTAAGATCAATTATAAAAATATATACCTCGGGAACTCCGTCAGAGTGTCACATCGATCTGTCTTCTGATTCAGATAATGTTCCACTGGTCATTGTTTCCAATATGAAACCGAACAAAATGTTCCATATAGAAATTATGGTTGGGTGTAACGGGATTGCGAAGACCAGAAAATTGACAAAGATTGGTTGTGCAAGAAGTGGATACATGACAGATGTGCTGAAAATCTTTGACGATTAACTTACTAGTGAATTATGTTTGTAGACATCAGACAGGGTCGTTTCATTCTTTCACAGCTACATCTGTATGTTTTGCTTGGTTCAAACTTCGGTCTTTATAAACTGAGGTGCTAATAATTATACTGGTACTTTGATAATTCGTCGTCTTTAATCATTAACAAACATGATGCAATGTGTCTAAAAAGAGCATAATTTTAAAGGTCACCAATGTCAATTTATAAAATGTTTTTTCTACAATGCGACTTAAAACAAATAGATAAAGTGTAATTCCACATTTTTGGGTAGATTGTATACAAAGTTTCAAACAAAATTATAGGGACATTGATTTTATGTATTTAGTATATATATAATACATTTCTATATTTATCAGTTCGAAGCTAAATATCGCTCTTTCAATATTTAATATACAGACAATACAGATACCTGTATAATATGAGTAATATTTTGATCTTGTGGAGAACAAACGGTTTCAGACGAAATTTAACTGCATTGGACATACAGTTCAAGCCAGAAAACGGCCGCTTCAGACAAATGGGGCGAAGTAATCGACACACGGTCTATCTGTCAGGAGAGATTCATCAATCATAAATATAGGATTTTCATAATTTTATCCACTATCAATTGTCTGTCTCAAACTTTAGATCCCTGCCTCAAACTCAATAACGCGCCAATGACCCATTTATCATTTAACAGGAATTAGGTCCTATTGAACAAAGATTTAACATCAAAATGTCTCCTATATCCTCAGTTATTTCATCCCTAATTCATTCCATCTTTACACTTATTACCAAGAAATCACTGGTAGGGGAGACCGGGGCTGGTTGGAGCAATTTTCACTCTCTAGTTCACTGAGGGAAGACGAATAGGGCTATTTAGATGTTAAGATGTTCCCATAATAGAGCAGCCATCTGCTTACACGTCAATGTCATTTACAGACTTGAGTATTATATAGTAAGATATCTGTGAACAAATAAAAAAGGTGGTTTTCAGCTCCAACCTGCCCCTTGCATGGGGTGAGTTGAAACACCCTCTTGGGTAGGATGGAACTCTATATCTTTTTCTATATATATACCACTGTACGTCAATGAAATATTTTTTCTTTTTTGTTTTGAGGATAACAAGAAAATAACCATAGGTTATACCTTGAGTGTAGTTTAAGACTACAATCTGCAGAATGAGGCGATCATTTCCTATCAAGGTATGCTGTCACATTAACCATAATTCCATTTAAAGAATAAATATGTGTTAGTGTATTCAACACGTGTTTGAGTGCTTCCTTGTGTGTGTGATGAGTTACAAATCCTGCTTATGTCTCAATTTACTGAGAAAAAAAATACCCCTAAGTTAACATGACTGGACCATGAGCCAACCATCCCCAGTGCTGATGTTCCTACCAGACCCATATTGAGTTTTCTAAGTAAAATGTTCTCAGACCACATCATTACAGCATTCCAACAAAAATAATACAAGGCATGAACAGTTTAAGAATAGGTTACATCTTTCCAAAATAAGTTCAGTTGTAACTTTGCTAAGTGTAAACTTAGTTCAAAATACAAAATGCTTTGTCATTACAACATAGGTTATGACATCATCAAACTTGTTGGCTCTGGTAAATTCCCAGTGTTCCTACCTGCCCCTGTGTCCAACCCGACCCGGTCTCCCCTACAGCGGAAAACAAAATCTTTATCGGCCTTTTTCTGTCAGTAACACAATTAAGGCGTTTCTAAATCAGACGAATGTCACAAAGAGTCCCACAATATTTACCTATAAAGCAAGTGAACAGTACAATAAAAGTCCTATGTGTGATTGGACCGTCCTGTTGTTATCATTTTCTCTTACCGTTAAACACCATTATATCACAATAATAATGTGCTTTGGTTTATTTCATTGAGTCATGTGTCAAGCTAGAGTGAAGCAGAATTGCGATAAAACAATTAATTTGGAGTGTTTGTAAATTAGTCATTTAAAGTCAATATGTTTAGATCTGGTAAATTCAAACAAACCCTCTAATGTTGTCGTGGTTATATAAGTGCTATAAAAAGTACACGTCAGTCACACAGTCACACTATCAGGCGCCACCTAGAGATTAATTTCTGTGATAACCTGTCATAATTGCAGACAATTTCAGGTTGTGTGTTTTACTATAGACATTTCGGTAAGGCGTGATGCATTATCACTTTATTAATTGCCTTATCCCATTCAAAATACAAGATTAACTCGTTTCAGAGTAAAATGATGAACGATAGCGTTGTCACTTCAGTTTTATTCACGCGTTACTTACCAATTTCTACAAATAGTAAGACTTGGATCACATAACTAAAGTAGTTGATTCCCCGTCAAACCTTTACAGTATCAGTTCACTTGACGACCACTTGTTCTATTATCATTCCCTTGTCTAACTGTACGGAAAGAGAAAGGAAATTGATATAAACATCATTAGAATCACTCGCGGAAGACCAAATGTGTTTAAGCCAAGGGTCTCGTAAAAAAGAGTCTAATCAATTCCCGGAAGCGGCTGTCCAAACTGTTTTCAAATCAACTTATGTCTTTTTTATACCCGCAAACACCACCGATATGACGTAATTGTGTGTATGGACAGACCTTAAAAAGTGCCCAAATACATGGACAGAATTAGCAATTCACTAAAACAAGTGACCATTATTTCGGCAATTATTTCATCATGACATGGATTCAAAAATTTCGTAAGTTAAATTAATATACAACCAATTTCACCGCATTATTTATGTCTCTCTCTGTGCTTAATATTTGCGCATATCGATACATTATTTCTACATTGATTGATTTGTCTGGCTAACTGTACTATTGGGCGATTAGAGACAAATTAAAAAAGCTTACGTGGAAAGTTTTTCTCTCAAACCTTTATCAAGATATATCATAAATTCGTTATTATTCGTCGGTTAAATTATGCCGTTTGCAACTTAGATTAGCCTCTAGTGGCTAAACATTATAACGACATACACTAGTATTTTAATTTTAAGTTGTTAAAAATAATTTCCTTTGAAAATGTACTTTTGAAAACATTTTCATTTAGCGACAAACCACCAACAAATAAATAAAACATTTGCGACATGAAACGTTATGTTTTTGTAAGTTGTTATATTCACTTACACAGAAACAAGCATTGAACACAGCCTGGAACAATGAGAACAAGTAAGTGAGTTCTTAGAGAATTATCCAACATGACAGAAGTAAGTAGGAGAGAATGAGACAGTCATGGAAGAAGTCACTTTATCTCTGACAGGCCCTTCCGTTGACTGATTAGCCATAGTTTGCCACGTCCGACAATCGGAAGTCACCATTTTTATTCCACGAAAGTTGATTCCTATGACATCTTCTTCGCTTTGAAATCAACGATCGCAGGGTTACACGCGACTTACACTACGCTTAACCGTAGAGCCCATAACAATGTGAAACTAGAGTGGAGAAAATGGAGGTGCTGGTAACGTGTCTTGAGTATACGAATGACACCACGAAAAAGAGGCATATATGGATCCAACTTCTTATTTAGTTTACACAGCAAATTTCAGAGTAGTTTAGAACACGGTCTCCAAACTAAGTTAATGAGCCTAAAGATGTTAGGAGGATTTTAACAGATATCAAATGAATGCAAGGTGTAACGATTAATCTAACAGAACGGAAAATAGCATGAGCCATACAATTATGTTCAAAGTAAGTCTTAAGAAATGGTTGTTCTTGTCCGATTAATATGCTTCGAATCTGGTATAACGTATATTATTAGGTTTACGATGTTAAAACGAAATTTTCATAAAGTGCGTCATGAATTTAGGAATACTCTCGGCCTGTCCATATTTATGTTACTGCTTTTTTGTCTCCTGTGTCACTTGTTAGCTTTTGCTTAGCGTAAGTACGCGAGAGGAACGTCTGGTCAGTCTCAAATGTCATTCTATAAATTTCCCAGGGGACACTGTATTTTAATTACTCAGGTGAATCGGAAGATTCTTAACGACGCAGCAATTTATTCCGTTCAATGTCCATGATGGATGAATGCTTAAAATCACAGAATTTCAAAACCTTCCAAATAAGTTTTTAAAAAATATATATCAAGTATTAGATAGCCAAGCAACACCCGACATTATCAGCACTATTTCTACCGTGGCTCGTGTGTGAAACTGTTTTGATCAGGTCAATATTCCCCATGTTTACCTTGTAATTGAACCTCATTTTATGTATATTCGTTCAATGTTCAATTTTCACCATTAAAATATGTATTCATTCGAATGTCATTATTTGGAAGCAATAAGAGCCTTTTCTCACAGCTCCCAGAGAAATAGAGTAAAAAAAAGGGCACTATCCTTCGAGTTAGAATCTCAGGCTAAAATGCACATTTGTTATTTAACGAAGTATTTTACGACATATGCATAGGATTCAAAGCAACATAGGTTAAATAGTTTTCAACTACACTGACCTCAGTTTGGACCCAGTGGAGACCAACGTTTTTTAAAGGGTATAATTCCTCAAGCTGAAGAGATCGCAGGGAGATCCATGTGAGGGTTTTCTTGGTCTTATACGAATGGGTTTAGTATGACTTGATTCATACAAATTAAATCTATTGTTCTTGGATTGTTCTTCATATGAGTGAAATATCACAAGTTTCCATGTCAATCCCCATCTTAAACTGTGGAAATAAACATCATATTTTAATGATGAGAGTAATGAAAATCTTTGTTCGCTGAAAAATAAACAGAACAAAAATATATCTTGAAGTTTTCAAACTGTCGTTATTTATAATTATTGTGGTGTGGTCATCGGTGTATCGAATGACACTTGATTTTGAATCTGCGGCTAATACGTCGCGGATAAGTTGCTGTGAATAAGCCACGTATCGGCCGCTTTTTTACTGACGTATCGCATTGCCCCAACTGTACTTATTCATTGTATCTAATTAACTTGTTTGAAGCCAAACATATATGTGTAACAAAAGAGTGACGCCATTGTGTAACGGTGCACCATAGTGTTATATTTTTACAGGCTATCACTGTCCTATATCTCTAGATATTTGTCTTAATTCACTTTATGTAATATATTCAAATTCTAAGCCTGAGTTTTCCTATCTTACATATACTTTTGTCAAGAGTAATCACACTGGCACAGGGTTATCGACTAATTAAAGCGGATAAATTATATCATGTTCTAGATCCCTTTCCTGAATCTCGAGTTGTTCTGGATAACCTAAAGGCGCATCTTGAGAACAGGCAATATATGTAACATGTAAATTGTGAAGATAAATATGTGGCAAATATGTAACACACATAGCTATGAGGTATGGGTTAAAATAAGCCCAACCTGAAAAATGTATCGCTTAGAGTTAGTAGTAAACTCATTAGTCTACAAAATGAAGATGATGCAGACGATAGTTTCGTCTTAAGCAAGATGTCCTTGAAAGATTTGTTCTTCTTGTACGCTGTGATAGGTCTCTGTGATAAAGGCTTAGCCATTTTAGGAACAAGGTTTTGACATTCCTGTATTAGGAGACTTGCAAATCTGGTGCTAGGCTGATCATATTGTAGTACAAAAGGAATAATATCTACCCTAGAGCCTTTACCTGGTTCAAGGTTGAGACCCAATGGATACAACGTTAGAAGAAGAAGTCATCCTATCTTATATATATACAATATATATAATATATATCTAATACTAGTATATGGTTAGTCCTACATATATTATTATATTCTGCATGATGGTATATACGGAAAGTTATCCGACGGCTGGGGAGATCGAGGGGTAGTTTTTACGAGGTTTCTTCTCGGTTTTCCAACATACATCTGACATGGCCAAGTCGTGATAATATAATACATGTATGTGAAATATTCTTGAGCACGACGTTAAACACCAATCAAATAAATAAATAAATTAAAATTATTTCTATCAATATTTTAAATATTTCACAAATTAGATAAAGACTTATCGTCGTTTCATTTGATATTAATTTTCCTATTTCTTAATATTTTATTCAAAGCCATAGCGATTTAATTTTTTCTTGTATTTTTTTTAAAGCTGCCCTGTGAGGATTAATTTGTTTACATTTGATTCTAAAAGTGACCAAAAGACAACCACCACAAATAGTTCTTGTTTTTGTTTTTTTCACGACTAATAAGCTTACTGTTTCGAAATATAGAATTACATCAGATAAAGTTAATTGAACTGATGTGTGTTATGGTTGAGTATTTGTAATGTTAAAAAACGCTTCGGTAAAAACTAGTTCGTGTATAAACACGCGGTTGGCAGCATTCTGTTTCTTACGTGAGCGTCGACATATTTGTATGCTTCAGCCATGAAATGTAAGCTGAAGAATCGAGTTCCATTTAAAAATCATAAAATAAAAGGAATTCGGTCTGGGCCACTAGGACTGGCCGACTCAAAGCTCTCGAGCAGATACTAGCACCCAGAACAGCACAGTGTAGTGATAACATGTATCTAGGTTACTACGTACCACTGTTCTATATCTGTAATCTGAAGTCCTATTTGACTGTTTGAAATATGTTCAAATTCCAAGCCTGAAGCAAGTGACATAATTTCTCTAGAGAGATTGGGGTTTTCTATTTTCGGAATTGTATTTGCCGGCTTGCCATTCGCATGAATTATTCATCCTTAACCCATGCCGTTTATTTTTAACATTGGCTCTATTTGCAGTCCCTTTTCTGTTGGCTTATACATTTATCAACTTAATTAAAATTCATAAAGTAAAAGAGCATATCATGTTACAAAGGTTTATTTCACGCCTTACAGGAATGATCTTCGCACGTTGACATTAGATATAAACGGAATCTTTATTCATGTCTGGACAGATTTTAGTCAATATTAGCTTAGTCCATGGCACCCGCTAGATATGGAAATTACTACAGGAGTTAAAGAGGAACTAGAGTTGTCTACCTCTAGCTGTGTCCACTAAAACGGGTACTTCAGGGCAGTGTCATATATCTGGCAATTTGTATACAATTTATGCAACTTTTGATATAAATATTTTTTCAATGCTAAATTATTTTAAGACTCTATGTCATTATGATCCTTGATGTACCCAATTTTTTAATCCCTAAATTTACACGTTCATTATTTACACATGATAACCCTGTGCCATCAATCACAAATAAACAAACAAACAAACAATTCGAACACAATATGCGTTGTTTCGAAAAGTAGACCTATGTTGATACGCGACTGACCTGTACATACATCAAGATACAGTATACCACTATGAGGTTTATTGAAGTAAAATAAACTGATATCATCTCAAATGCTCTTCAGTGTCATTTCATATCGACCAGTGTTTCTCGGGGTTAAGCGTTATTCTCCTTTTAACGTGAGCTGATTTCGGGCATAACATGACAATTCATTTCAATACGGAACCCAAGTCACAATACAGTCTATAATACTGTCAGTAATGATATATACAAGATGCGGGACAATCTCAGTTTCCGTAGTTTCTAGTTAGTTCTGCTAGGATTGTTTCTGATGGGTAAAGCCTTTGCCCACATTGCAATATTTGTATACCTTTCCCACATTTATTTTAAATGCAGCCTCCAGTAATACAAAGCTTTTTTATGGTATGTTTTCGGTATTTAAAGAAATCGATATGTAACAAAAGTGTATTGACCTAGATATATAAATATAATAACTGTAACAATCACCTCCATGTTTTGTAACTAACAGCGCTTCTCCCTTCTGCGTTCTGGTTTAAACCATAATAAAGACATATTGAAGCCCTGAATATATCGTTGAAGGGTTGTCGGTCAAGTGTGATCAAGATGAAGCCCCAGATAGTCACATGTAACTGTACGGATATGGACGGGTAATCGGCTAGAGGATAAGGCTATACTTTATAAACCATTAATAAACACATTACATGTACAATGTTTTTTGGGGAAATCAGTGCCACTTCACAACGAGTCTTGTCATAGAGATCAAACATAATGGTCAGTACAAGTACCATTCTTACGTTGTCACTATGTAGGTCATTACTATAAGCGCATCTTGCTGTAAATATACATTCTACTGCTTCACACCACTTGCATTTTATAGTGACATATTATTTTATATGTTTTTAAATAAATGTTTATTTTTAACCCTTTTCAATCTTAGGCTTTTGGGTGTTTTGTTAGTTTCATTTCAGCTGCAACGTGATCCTCAAATCTGTATAATATCTAACATTTCCAAATAAACTATTCAGCCAAACAAATGACATTTGGTGATATCTCCAAATTGATGTTACTAAAGGAATCTTCTTTGTTTCTCCTTAAGTAGGTTATTCGAACGTAAGCTAAGGACAACTAGTATTACATTTTTGTTTTAATAGCTTAAACTTGTGGGGATAACTTAACAGGTTATTGTTAACAGTTGCTCTGCACCATATATGCTATAGTATGTACGACAGATACTTTATTAATTTGTCCAGGCACTTGTTTAACATCCTATTCAAATATCGAATTTGAACTGTTTGCATCTTCCGGGACTGTATTTGACGGCTGTCATTTCACATGAATTATTCATGCTTTATCGAGTCATGCCCTTTACTTTCGACATTCAACTTCATTTTCAATTCCTTAACTGTTTACTAAGATATTTATCAATTTAATTCAGTTTCAACAAGTTCTAGAAAAAAATCATATATAATTTTTTTTTTTCAGCTAAGCAGATGGATTTTGCTGGCAGACTGAATCCTGTTCGTGCCTACTTAAATTCCAGTTAATTGTAACGGTGTCCTGGCTACCCCGTTGGATATGGATTGATTGGTGTTCAAACTTCGTGCTCAACAGATTTTCTCTTATATGACGGTTGTGTTTTCTTACAGCAGACTGCAACTCTAACAGAACCAAACAATATGATGTCACTTGTAGTATTGGCAAAATTCTCTTCCAGTGCTAACATTGCCAACATTAATGTAAACTAAGAACTAACCTTCACTACAGTGGGTATGGATATCATTGCAGTAGCAGTTGTGCGGAATTAAAACCCCCAAAAATATCATTACCTTGAATTGATATTCGTGCTTCCCAATCAATGTAATTTAAATTACGGAATATTTTGTTATTGATTAAGTGATTAAGATTATACTTCACAATCAATGCTATATCAGCTTTGCTGTGGCTATTACATTTCAACAATGGTAATATTAAATTAGTCAGATTATTTACTTCTCCGTTTCAAATAATACAAGGTCGTGCACCAAAACAGAACTAAAGTGAATCCAAACTCCTTCATATAAAATACAGTGACGCTCTGTGAAAGCATTTAAAGTTTGTGCCATCTTTTCCTGTGAAACACCTTCTATTCAGATATCTAGTAAAAACTCTCTCAATCGATGTGCAGTTTATATCCTAGCGAACAATTGCTGAAAATGTTGAAATGTATTATGTACACTTACTATATGTACTATAATATATTTTTGTCAACCAACTGCTGAATTTACGCTTTCGTAATACCACTTTGACTTGATCGACTGTTGACTTTACACTTACTAGATACGCGTTTTAGTTCATGGATTTGCTAGAAAAAAGAAACTCTATAATAACTTAAGGTGCAAAGCACATTTCTATAGAGATCGTGTATACTGTCCCCGAGATAAATTATTTATAAGATAAATCACTTACTTAGGGTTTTTAAGAATCCCCTGACTTCCTTTCATTGGATGTTTTATTAACTTAAGTCTGGCGGGTGTACGGCTATGTAAATAGTTTTCTTAACTGATATTCCTTTCAATGTTATTTCTGTATTTTGATGGTATGCCGGTCTAATGGATGACAGAAGCGATTCTCCGTTCATGACGCACTCATGATGGAAGACAATCAAACCATACAACAAACAGTTCTCTGGCCAATAAACACAGAGTTTGTAGTTAATAAACTGACGCCCAAAAGAAACTTTATCAGAGTTTGAAATCACTCTTGCTCAAAAACAACAAAACATACATGCATGAAGTAAAGTGTATTG
>JAVFBZ010170540.1:0-16483 GCA_032466195.1 Katharina tunicata | reverse complement strand
ACTTTAAGTAATTTATTGAATGTTTAAGTGTGAATTTGGAACTAAAACTTACATTTTCTGGTAATTTAAAGTCTGAAAATTGCATGTTTACACTTTTTACTCTTTGCATAAAATGTGGTTTTATAAGTTGTAAAGGGGGTCGAATTTGTCGAGCATTTAGGGTAACCTAAAGTACGACGTAAAACTTCAAGCAATTAAAACCATATCAAACAAGCCTGTAGCTGCTTAGGTCCCGTTTTTTTTTTTCATAAAATTATGGTTGTGGCGAAAAAAATGCTTACTCTCAAACCCAACCATATATTGTTCATGTGCATTTGTTTAACTAATCATTATTCATGGAAATGTGTTTTTTTCTCATAAATCTCTTAATACTTTTTTATTTTATTAACCTGTTAGATGTTAATGGGGCTGGAGAGGGACTTGATGTCTGAGGAGACCAATTTACCTGTTTACTTCACACATGAAAGCACAGAAGTGGGTCAGATGTATGACGAAATAAAGAAAGCCAGCTCTAGTGACCAGGCAGCTACAGCTGTGGAAGGTATCATATATTTTGTTACCTCCCTTATTATTAGTGCAAGAGGGTTGTTGGATTCCCTGAAAGTAAAAAGAGACGGGGGCTGCGCCGTGGCTAATTTGGTTGAGCATTGAACGCCCCTTAGCTGTACCCATTATATCAACCTATCAACCTAAGGTATATAAGGAAGATTCCTGGGGGTGCTGAGATTGCGGGGTGGTTTTTACAAGGTTTCGTCGTGGTGTTTCAACACCAGCAATGGAAAGTAGTCATAGTAGTGAGATAGCATTATCTACAACGTTTAACACCAATCTATCAATCAAAAACAGGGGCAGCATTTTTGTTAGTGAAATAACAAACTTCAGTTCTGTTCAAAACATACAGCAAGCCAAAGTTGACTTACCTCCCCTGCCCCACCTTTTTAAATATTATTTCAAAACAGGTCGGTTTTGATTCTGTAACTATTATTAATTGTGAAAATAAAGTGATTAGTGCAGTTTAAATAAAAAATATACTACCTCAAATCCTCAAAAAAAATCGACCTCAAGGGCACAAGTTTAAAGTTATTTATTGAACTTTATAAATGGTAATTTAGAACTTATATTTTTCGATAGTTTCAAGTCTGAAGTTCTTAAAAATTTCAAGATTGTTTTTCTACACTTCGTAGCCTTGGCATAGGACGAGTTCGTTCTGTGGAAAAGGGGGTCTAATTTGTTGAGGATTAAGGGTATCATACTTTTATATGAATTTTTTCCCCCTGCCTTATGTTAAAGGAAAGTATATAATTTTATTATCTCATTTCTTTGGCAAATTCATACAGAGATCGGCAGGTGGTCTGGTGCTCTCTGAGTTAATGGGCATCAGAAATCCAATTTGTTGTAGTGTTCAGTTTTTGTCCAGTAAATGTATTGTAAGTTGCCGGAGTCCCTTAGGGTTGTTTCCTTCACCAGTTAGACTGGCAAAACATCTTATAAGTGAAATAACTGTCGTAAAAACGGAATCAATCAATCAATCAATCATAGAAATCATCTTTTAATGGCAGTGCATTGATAAAAAATTAAACCAAACGACTTTATCATTAGCCAATAATATATTTAGTTTATTGATAAAAAATTAAACCAAACAACTTTATCATTAGCCAATAATATATTTAGTTTATTGATAAAAAATTAAACCAAACGACTTTATCATTAGCCAATAATATATTTAGTTTATTGATAACAAATTAAACCAAACGACTTTATCATTAGCCAATAATATATTTAGTTTATTGATAAAAAATTAAACCAAACGACTTTATCATCAGCCAATAATATATTTAGTTTATTGATAAAAAATTAAACCAAACGACTTTATCATTAGCCAAAATATCTTTAGCATGTATGTGATAAAAATAAGAACTGGAACAAAAGTGAATTTTGTTTTTTATCAAAGAATTGTTATACATCGTTATTTTCCCTCCACAGCTTTATTAGGAAGTGCTCTGGCCAATGGTTACCAGCTTGTGATTAACGGAGCTCAAGCTAAGAGTATGGCGGACTTCCAGATTATGAATATTCAGGTAAGATTTTAGGCGAACCGTCTTTGTGCTACAAATGCAAACATGAGCGTTTTGTTTGTTCCTAGAATTTTTTAAAACATTTGAAAATACCTATCATTAGAACAGGTTGGTGATGCAGACATTTGTAAGCAAACTTTTAAAATAAATTTCTTGTAACACAGGACAAAAAATATATACCTGTACATATACATGACTAAAATTTTACATGTTAAATTATATTGCTGAAGATTTTACTCATGTGTGAATGAAAGAGCTGATGTATTGTTATTTTTTCTATGTGTTAACAGGGTAAACTATCAGGCTATGGTATTGAGGATCAATTACCCACTGTAGCAATAATAGCTCATTATGACAGCTATGGAGTAGCTCCGGTAAGATTTTTGTCTTTTCCATGCGCAATGAATCATCGTAACATTGAAAACAATCAGTTTTATTGTTTCTTTTCAAATTCAAATCACCAAAAAAAATATGTATAAAACAAAGACTATATGTAAATTGTTCACCAATTTGACCAATTTCATTAGTTTATTCTAAGTTGTCTACTAATTTATACTGATTGCCGTAGTTACTCTCAAATTAGTTACAAACAATCGTTATCTGTGAGAATTTTACTCGTTTTCAAGTAGAAATTACCTTTTTAGGGCTGTGTTTTAATTGAGAGAGCTAAAGCCTATATGATGGAAACTGTTGATGGTTACAGAGAATATGGAATATTATATGGGGTGTTTCTTTAGGTGTCCTATTGATAATCTACCAAACACCGGCTCTGTGTCATCATCATATAAGAGAAATATCTTTGAGTATTTTAAACACTTAAAGCCAATGTTATTAAATAAATAAGTTATATTTCACAAGAGTTGCTGGAGTGCTTTTCATCGTATTGTATTATGTTTGTTTCAGGGCCTAGCTGAGGGTGCCGATTCTAATGGAAGTGGAGTAGCTATGTTATTAGAACTCTCACGTCTCTTCTCAAAACTCTACACGAATTCAAGAACACATGCCAAGTATCCTTTATATGCATATAAGTTAAATATCCTGTAGTGCAGGGTTTTCTGCCATACGCTCACAACCCAAAGTCATATAAGTGAAATATCCTTGAGAATGAGTTTAAACACCATTCAAATAAATATATAAATAAATTTGTTCTTGCATCCACTCCATATCTTTCATAACCATACTGGAGAATCTGATTTCAAGGTTGTAAGACAAATAATGTCAATCATGACTGTAAAGTGTAAATCCATATGTTTTGTAAAGCACACACAAAATTTCTTAACCATAACACAGATATAATTTAGTATTTCTACTGTCTGGTGGAGGGAAGTTCAACTATCAGGGTACAAAGAAATGGATTGAAGATAATATGGATTCCCATGGTGAGTATACAATTTGTGCCAACAGAAGATATACAATAATATAAACGCAAGGAAAAGGCATGGCTAGAAAAAGTGGGAAGCTCCTTCTCAGGAAATTTGTTAGGTCTCACAGGAAATTTTTTAAAGATATTGAAAAATAATTAATAGTCTTAAGGTTTTCCAGTTAAAAAAATATGTTAATTTGTAAATAATCCCAGAAATCCTAAAAATGTTATCAAAAATTTGTCTCACCAATCAATGGCCAAGAAATAAGTATCTACGGGGGGATGAAACAAAGAAAAGTTTGTCTAAATTAACAACGTTTTTCTCTCTCATAATATATGATTCAATTAGTGATCCCAGTCTTCGTTTGTTTTCTGTGCAGATACCAATGTGTTGGGAGATGTTGTATTTGTGTTGTGTTTAGACTCAGTAGGTCAGGGGAATACCCTTAATTTTCATGTTTCTAAACCACCTAAAGAGGATAGTGCTGGCGGACTCTTACTAAAGGTACTGTGAATGTTTGTTAGTATACTGTGATTCCCACGCAATAATTTAACAGAGTAGACCAAAGTCACAACTCTGCGAACCAACAAGATACAAGTATAGCTTCAATATTTCAGTTTATTAAACCATCTTCATTCCTGATGATGGTTTAATGAAACTATTAAACATGTGTATCTTCTTGTTGTGACTTTGGTCTACTTTTGTTAGCTTTGAGTGAAATATTCATTATATTTTGGAAATATTGTAAAGAATATCTGTTTACAAATTTTCATTTTATTTCTCAGTTCCATCGTTGCTTTTTTACTTTACATTATATATAAAAAATAGAAACTATTAAACATGTGTATCTTGTCGTTGTGACTTTGGTCTACTTTGTTAGCTTTCAGTGAAATATTCATGATATTTTGGAAATATTGTAAAGAATATCTGTTTACAAATTTTCATTTTATTTCTCAGTTCCATCGTTGCTTTTTTATTTTACATTATATATAAAAGTTTTGTAAATGTGTGAAAATCATTCTTTTGTGTAGCACGTAAATTAGTAAAAAACCTTCAATAATGCATACAAAAATAAGAATTAGCTACTTCTCTACCACCAGAATCCTGTCACCTTTTCTAAAAGGGCAAGGCATATTAGTACATAACCGTTTTATACTCCATATACATGTATGTTACGCACATAACGGGTAGTTTCATTAAACATGGTACGCAAATTATCCTAGGATAACGTGATTTACGATGAAAAATTTGCATACAATGTTTTATTAAACTACTCGCAGATTTGTCCCTGCACTACATGTAAGTACATGTGTTACATCTATTTGTCTAATGTTCAGAACATTGAGGATGTTATATCTGAGTACCACCCGGAGGTTCAGTTTAAAATGGTACACAAGAAGATTAACCTTGCCGAGGACTCACTGGCCTGGGAACATGAGAGGTTCAGTATGAGACGTCTTCCTGCTTTCTCTCTCTCCAGACTTGATACTCACAAATCACCCATCAGAGCTTCAATACTGGATACAAGGTGAGGCAGTTACAATATTTTTTGGAACCATTTTGTAAATAACTGTACATGTAGGTGTAAAATGAAATGCTGTATTATTGTGACGTGTGAATCTATGATAAGGAATGCTCCATTGGATATAAAATAATCAAGAATTGATTTTTTTTTATTGTGGGTGAAAATCTTTTACCTTTTCAACATTATTGTAAAGTATGTGTGTTTTATACAATGTTGCTGAAATGGTGGTGGTGGATTTGGTGAACTTTTGAAACAAGCCGGACACTTCTCGTAATGGATAAGATTAGGTTAATTATATATTTGTAATCGTTAACTGACTCAAATTGACCCCCTAACTAATAGGGCACAGGGTAATCCCTGATGTCCAGCCTCCTATAGCATGTGGTCTGTCTGGACTGTCTCCTAGAGGGAGTGGATTCAGCACAGGAGCTTCGACAAGCATGTTATAGACTGGACATATACATCACTGGATCGGAACTAATCCCGTTGAGTCGACAGTCACAAAACAACAACCCAAAACTAGACCCTTAGGCAATGGACAAGACATCTCATGGCTTTCTACCAAAGCATAATAAACACTATCCTTAGAAGATGGCTCAACACTATCAGTGACGACCTTCACAGAGCGAGATGAAACGACAGGCCCTCAGCTTTTAATACGAACACGCAAATCACACTATCAACAGTCTTCTGTGCTACAGTTTCACTAAACATAGCTAAAGCCTTACACCAGCTTGCTTCACCAGACCTAGCCAATTGTTTCAGAAAGTCGTTAACGATTACAAATATACAATAAACCTAATCTTATCCATAACGAGAAGTGTCCGGCTTATGGTGGATTTGGATACTTTTGACACAATGATTTCAAACCGTTCTGTCTAGTTCTCATTTGAAGCGTTGATTTTTTATTGATTAGCATATGTGACTTTTTTAAAAGTATTAAGAAGTTGGTGAAAGGATGGATTTAATAGAACTTATTAATATATATTTTATTTTTATGGATTTTATTTTACTCTTTTATTGATTACAACTTCATTAACATATTATTTTTCTGTTGTGTCCCCTTAGAGACCAAGTAGATGTGTCAGTAGTAAAGAGGAACACACACATTGTGGCTGAGGCCCTAGCCAGATATGTCTATAACCTCTCCAGTCAAGGTTCTATACAACTGTTTGGCGAGGGAGTGGTAGGTATATTTGTGGTAATGACCAATACAGTATTTTCGTATTTTGGGATAACACACTCTGATACTGAACAGATTCTAGTTCAGAAAATTTTGCAGGATGAGACCCTTCCGGGAATCGAACCCACGACACTCAGAGTCAGGCACCGAGTCACCAGCAGTGAATGCCGGTCACCTTAACCACTCTGAACTAGAATCTGTTCAGTATCCAAGAGTGTTATCCCAAAATACGAAAATACTGTTAACGGTCACTTTCTAAACGACACAAAACTATGTCACCAGTACATTTGTTCTATAATTTCATCTATTATTATCCAATCAGAATGTGCCAATAACAATTTTTTTTATGAACTTTATTTAACACAGGGTAAGCTCAATCAAACCCTCTCTGTCATTTTGATGCATCTGGTGGAATAATTAGTACGAGTCATTTTAAAAATGTAAATAATGGCTGAGTGGTTAAATTTGTTCTGTCCAGACATTCAAACCTAACCAAACAAACAAGCACATTTGCCTGTAGCACGTAACGCTCTTTGCCTTTAACATATGAGGGTCTGCAGTGCTCAAAGGGTATTTTATTTGAAAACTTAAAAAAAAAAAGAGTCTTATAAAGAAATGAACTACACTCAATAACTCTCAGAACTCTGCACATCGAAATTTAGTGAACCTATATTTTGTTGTTGTTGTTGTTGTTGTAGACAGTAGAAGGGGAGTTAATAGAGGCCTGGTTAAATCAGTTAACATCACAACCACGAGCCAGCCAGTTATTACCAAAAGGTCACAGTCTAGTTAACACATTATCAGAGACTCTCACACGCTATCTTAAAGATGTCAAAACTAGCGG
Source organism: Katharina tunicata (assembly GCA_032466195.1). Taxonomy (NCBI): domain Eukaryota; kingdom Metazoa; phylum Mollusca; class Polyplacophora; order Chitonida; family Mopaliidae; genus Katharina; species Katharina tunicata. The sequence continues at coordinate 9,492 of JAVFBZ010170540.1, read as the reverse complement.
ACTCAAAGCTGATAAAAGGTAAGGTTTAAGAGAAGTATTTTCTTTCTAGAACAGAACTTGGCAATTTTCCAAAATTAAGGTTATTTTGAAATGTTTATTGAAAGTCAAATCTGTCTTTTAAGAGCTTAATAAATTCCATGAAAATAAAGGATAAAAAAAAAATCTGGTGTATGTCAGAAAAAAGATTGTTTGAATTATTTTTTGTGTTTATCGTTGCGCACAAAGGTATATCACTTATGACAGATGTGAATTCCAACAGAATTACGGGAAACAACCCGATGAAGTGCTAAGTATGACAGCATGAAGTTAAACTGAAATATGTCAGAAAATACTAAGAAAAAAAGAAATACATCTGCCAATTGATCAGGATATACAAATGTATTTTGAATCTTTTATTTTAGAGATCCAGAGTTCCTGTTTTATAGTGGGGCAGAGTTCACAATGAATTCATACAGGTCTGTTATCATCGTCTGTTAAGATCTAACTTTCTAAACTTTAATTATCTTTATATGACTCTTTACAAATATATATGGCGATTTTATGTTTTAGGGTTGGTTAGGTTTTAGGAAAAACTACCCAAAAGATATTGACTAGTATAAAATGACAATTTAAACTGTAGTGCTGAAACGATTTATCGAATACTTGTAATCGGTTATAAATTTGCGGTCATTAATCGAATAGTAAATCACTACCCGAATAAGCGAAAATTTAAGATGACTTCTAAACTACACTTGTACGTTGTAATTGACGCATCTCGGTAAATCACGTAGACCAAATAGCCAAAACATCGCACTTTGTAAAAGAAATTATATAAATTAGACTGATATATTATTATTTTAAGCTCAAAGAATACAACTGTATATCGCAAATGTTCTATGTCAACTATGAAAGTTCTAGCAGCTCAGCTCCAGCCTAAAAAAGAATTAGGCCATCACTTGCCTGTGGATTCGTTCCATGGTAAAATAACTGCTTCGCGCTTAATTTTTTAACCGTTCAACAACGTAGGTGTTGATATCAAACCTTTCTTTTTTATATTGAGGATTTTGTTTGCCTCTACTTCAAATATTAACCAAAGTATGTGCACATTGTTTAGCACCTACAAAATAGAGAGAAACTCATTGGATTAAAACACTTTGTTATTGACAAACACACTGTTGCATTTGTCGCACAGCTTTAAAGAATATAGCAATGCAGTGCTTATAATTATTTGTTAGTAAGAACATTGTAACAAACATGCGCAAAAAAGTGTGTTGTATTTTCTACAATTGAGAGATTATTTTCTTCTTTCGATTCTGTGGTTTATAATTTTAAATGTAGTTTATATGAAATGTGCGTGTTATCTACACTATAAACACAAAGAGTATGTAATGCACTGAAACACCTAGGCCTAGGTCACTGACAGCAAGTATTCATTTATTTATTAATTTGATTGCCGTTCAGCATCATGCTCAAGGGCACTTCACTTATACAACAACAACGAATAGCCAGAGTTTTATGGAAAAGCAAAAATAAAAAAACAACCTGCAATCTTTGTCGCCAACAGCGTCTTCACTTATTATATCTGACTGCAAATATGAAATTTGAAAACGACCTTTAATCTAAATTTTCAATATGGCTGTCATTTAAAGACAAACAAGAGATCGCCGACTTTATCAAATCGGGAAAGTTATACGCGATGAAAAAGATATTTTTTGAAAGGAAGTCAAAATACATTTAGACATCAGTGAAAGAACACGATAGATGGCAGGGTCGCTTACTAGTTATTTTTTTCATTTATTCAAAGACTAAGGTATTAAAACTTCTAAATGGTGCTAAACTATAACGAGTAATGGAATAGTATGCGAATACCACAAACGAGTATTCTGTTTGGAATAATCTGTAACCATTTCAGCACTAATTTAAAGATCAATCATGATATGCTAAAAACAAACTAAACTAGGTCAGAGAAAACCAAAAGACTAACTTTAAATAGTTTAAATATATGATGATTATTTGTCTGTTTCAGTGTAAAGCCAGCAATATTTGACTTACTCCTAGCCCTGGGTATCTTGGGGTATTTAGGAATACTCTATCTTGTTATTCAGGTTTGTGTATTTGGTTTATTAGTGAAATAATGAAAAATTGTCAACTTTGAGATCTATAAGACTCAGTTTGGCTGAAACAGAGACAAAAAAAAAAAACGCGCTCGAATGGTGTTTGTTTGGTGCTCTCTAATAATAATGGGTTAGATTGGTATGCCCACTTCCACCAGTCACGAGAGCTATTACATGGTGTTAAAATTCACATGTAAGGTTCTTTTTTATTATTTATCTTAACAAAAAAAGATTTACTTTTTTCACATTTTGCTTTGAAAATTTAATATATGCTTGATCAGGGTGCTAAACACCAAGCAAATTAGTAAATATAAATATTCTTCTGGTGACATTTAATAGACTTCTTTTAGGAATATGTTAAAGATCTTTGTAGTTACGTTTTTGCAATTCCTTTTGGTTATCTGCAAGTTATCGGTCCTCAAAGTTAAAGTTTTCTTACTAATTTATGTTTTGTTGTTGTAGAACTTTTACCTTGTACTTGGTGTACTCAACAAGATCTCCAGTCCAAAGAAAACACAGAAAATTCAATAAAACAGGTAACTAATCTGACTATTGTTAACGCTTGTTAAATCAAAAGTTTAAATATTCACAGTAAATTTAATTCCTTAGCTTAAGTCTATCTTGTGCTCTGATGATAAAATATTTTAGCAGATTGTGATGGAATTTATTGAATTTTATTTTCAAATTTTTAGTTTTAATGTGGGCTCTGTTCACCGTTTTAAATTTGTTCATTCAAAGTTCTTGTCTTTACAGATTTGGAACTACTAACTAACCTGTCATCGTTATTATCGTAAGAGACAAAAACACAGAAGATGCTGTAACAAAGACATTTTTAGCTGATTCTTATCTGACCAATGGTAGAGATTGTAATACTGTGTTTCAGAATTATTGATTGGTTCAATACCAAGAATAGGAAAGGCCGATTGTTCAAAAGTGTATGAAATTTAAACCAATGTTGTATAACGTCACGTCACAATATAGTTTATTTGTTACGCTGTTCATTTAAGCCTGACAAAAACAAGATGTAGATGGATTTTCAACTTCTGGAAGTTCTTAGTATATTGATAAGCGACGTTTAGACCTAGTTGCTAAGACAGTTTTCAAGCAACGACTGGTTTAACTTTTGAACAACAACGCCCTGAATGTTGTTTAAAATATGATTTTTTTTTTTTTCAATTTCTTTCCTTCTGAATTGAACAAATCTAAGGTTTCTTGTGGTTGTAATTTAATGGATGTAGAAGTTGCATTTATTTTCTATGTTTTGTGTTAATATATTTATATTTATGCGGAATTCCCAAAAAAATTTTAAATTTTGTATTCCCCCAGACTGAGCAATAAGAGACACAGAACTTTTTAGGTATAAATGGAAATAATCAGTATTTTAAACCAATAGGAAAGAAAGATTTTATACAAATAAAGAATACAGATATATGTTGGTGTGACTGTAATGTAACTGTGAACTTCAGTTAGTTTGGTTAGGTCTTAATCATGTGTTATAAATATGGGGCCGGTGGCTGGAAGTGGTGTAAACTTCAAGCCATTGTTGTAAGACGTCATGTCATAATAGACCTTATTTGGAACGTTACAAAATTAACCGTGTTATCTTTTGAACAACTCAACCCAGAGCAGGTGAACAGACTGTCATAATAAAAGTACAATAAAGTTTGCCACTTTAGCTAATGAGATATCAAGCTAACTAGCTTCGGCTCTACACGACTGGACAGTCTTATACAGTTGACATCCCGCAACAATATGAGATCTATGCAGCTTCTCATGATAACGTTCCACCATGTCATAACTGTGTTCCATGCAATGTCAATACCTCTTCACACATTCACATTGGACAGCATTCAACTGGGATTGAACATATCTAGAACTAGTTCAGATTGTATCCAAGTGTATTCGCTAGTGTAACACCAACCAAACTACTTGTCCAGTCCCATTGTCTCCAACCTAGTCAGCTTGGCCTGCCATTACCTTTAGTCGTTGACCAATTTGTCACAGATTACCATGTCCACATCCCATAGGAAACCTATGCTTAATGAGAAAACAAAATATGCTTAGGACATTCCATTTTAGTTTAAATCATTTATACGTTGACATTTCTTTAATGCTTTATTGAAATATGTAAAAGACTCGGAAACTACTACGTGTTTTCAGTTAGATTTATTACAACTACTTTTAAGAAATTATCTTAAAATCCTTCTAATTTGGTTTGGTTTGGTTTCAAGTTGAGAGAAAAAAAAAAGCCTTTTTGTGATTCAGAAAGATAAGAATGTTGTCTGCACAAAGTTTATATGTCAAATTCAGAGTACTTCATTAGAAACAAAATATGTCGAAATAAAAAAATCGTAATATTTTGTAATTTTCCACCGTGTCATTATGTATGCAGTAAAGTTTTATACACAGAAAGGGATGGTTGTTCATTGTTTGTTTTTTTGGAATATGTATTTTTTAACAAAAACAAGACTGATGGATTTTCAAGTTCTTGGTATATTCTTATTTGAAAATCCATCAAAGTCATGTTTTTGTTATGTGCCCAGCTTCTAAATGCCGATTAAACAAGATATGTTTTCTTAGGTCTGGCAAAAGGATTTATTTATTTGGTGTTAAATGTTGCATTCAAGGGTGTCCCACTTATAAGTTAACGGACTATGGGTGAAAAACCTTGAAAAAGCCTCCGGTTGTTTTTAGACTTCCTACTTGAATTTATCTCAAGGTCACCAGAGTTCATCACTTGACAAAGCAGAAGACCTCTTTTTTTTTTTTGTTGCAACAGTTGACAAACCAGATTTTGGAAGATAAAATTATGTTTTAGTGTTTTAAAACAAAATTAACTTACATGACTCTTGAAAGGCAGATACGCATTAATAAGAATTTGCCTTTGGTCTTTACCACAGCATTTCCATACTTTGTCTGAGATATTTCAGATGGTCTGAGTTGTTGACAATCACCAGATTAACATATTTTACTGTGCACTGCGCCTCGTAACTCTTTGGATAGCGAGTCGTCCTGTTTTACCTTTATAAATCATTACCGGTATATCGGAATACTTAAATAATAGGCGATTCTTAATGTAGAATTATTTTATTTATTTCCGATTGTTTTGCTTTTATCAATTTAATAATCTATTTACCCTAACTGCTCGACTAATTTGACCCTTTTTACAACTTATAAAACTACATTTATGCAAAGGGTAAGTGTAGCAATGCAATTTTGAAATTTTATGAAGTTCAGAAATGTAAGTTTTAGTTACAAATTCACAGTTAAACATTCAATAAATTGTGCCCTTAGAGGTCGATTTGTTGAGGATTTAGGGTACTTAACATGGCTTTCTTGTCTAAAATCCAAGGCTTTATAAACTTTTATTTCGGCCAAACAATCGAACATATGTCTACATAAATCAGTAAAGCTTAATCCAATGAATAGTAATGATATATTTTAATGTTAAAAACAATTAGTACTCACAAAATAATTGAACAACAGTAATTGCTGATAGTCTAAAAACAACAATAGGCAATAACAATTGAATTATAAAAGCTTACACGTTTATGACTCCAACAGGTAAAAATATGTTTTTGTGTCATGAATAATATTAAATCATGAACAGGTTTTGAAAACCTCTGTCAGTAATAGTATGTTTAAAGACATGCAACATATAAAACAAAAATGAAATAATGTTTACCTTTTATATGACCAGTTTTCAAAGTTTACTATATTTTGATGTTGTGAATTGACTAGACTTATTCGTTTATCTCTGGAACTTTATACTATTAATCAAAGGCTGGAGATATGGTTGATGGAATTTATTGGACCGTTTTATATAAATTTCCGCTGTATGCAATATTGAGCGTGACCAGAATTATTTAACTGAAGAGTTTTTTATAACACCACACTGGTCCACGGATTAAAAAAAAAAAAAAAGTCTCTCAAACAAGATCAAAAGTACCTTACTTGCTAAATTTAAATGAGTGTCAATCATATAATACTGCTAATATGTAAAGCATGAGATGTATATCTAGGATGAGATGCCTGTAGTACAAGAACAGATATCAACACAAGTTATTGCTGTTTAGGAATATTAAAAAGGTGTAAGAGGTTAAAATCTGCATATAGCTAGCACTTAAATGCGACCGTACAATAAAGAGAAACGATAATAAATATAAACACCAAGGAGTCCACTGGCAAAATACAAGGAATAACAGAAACGCTTAGCATAAACAAAAATACAAATGGCAATAAGAAAATTTTTGTTCAATAAAAAAAATTATATAAATTTGTACACACAAAGAAGAATATTTCCCCAAAATGACTCAATCATTGGAAAACAAAATGTACAGAGCACATATTGTTAATTGCTACATGTAACACAGAACTTGACATTCTGCCTGACGAGAATTTAACAAAGCGTGAAGCTTACTACTTGTATTTGAAACAGATAATGGCAAGAACTAATGTTTGAATGTAGTTTTATGCAAGATTTTGTGTTATTAAAGGTTATATCACTCATTGATGACAGGTAATTTAATTCAAGGCTGCGTGCCAGCCCAGACACCTACCTCCACTTCATTGTTTTTCAAACAACACCAAATTAATAGGGCAAGCACATAAGTTAAAAAAAAATGAATGACTTGACAAAACAGTTCAGAACACTATTAAACTGTTCAATTTATCCAATGGTTAAAATATACCATATAAAATTTATGTTCTTAAAGTCATACACACACTCAAAATTAAGGTTTTTCAACAAATTCTGATTGCCTTGATTTGAATTTTTTTTTAAGTTTGTTCATAAATTAAAATAGTTACTTGATCCCACATTCATGAATGACATTACATGTGACATTTTGAATCATGTAATGGCTTGGCCAACACACGTTGACTTGCAGTAAGGTCGGTACATCAAAGCATGACCCTGATTTGACACATGCTCATATAAATATTCTGGCAGTATTTTTAGTTTTCAGTTTTTCAGATATTTTTTTAATTTTCATTTAACCTACAAATCTGAAAGTTGAATTAACAAATTGCCTCTTGAGGAAAAAAAAAAAAAAAACCTCCATAACTCATGTGCTTCTGTAAACTAATAAGTAATAACACAACATACCCCAGTTTGGTGTGCATATGTAACTTTAAAGGGGAGTATTCAAGTGAGTTAGAATTTTGTTACTTTTTGTACAGCCAAGGATAATCTCTACTAATATATAACAACACTAATAATTATTCAAACTTTACTAAATAACTATGAAACAATCCCATAACAATGAATCATGTTAAACACTTTCAGGAAAAATACTAAACTGAAGTGTACATTACTATCTTTTCTGGACAAAAATCCTTGGTACACTCTCAGTTCAGGTGCCTTTTATAAGCTACATTGTAATGTCACATTAAACCGACTGGAGGAACATTATCTTTCCAACAGAGATAAAACTTAAATGACTTCACATTTTTTGGTTGTGTTAGAGTCGCCGTCTTATGTTGGAATACAAAGCATATAAGTGAAATACCCTTGAGCCAGTGTTAAACACCAATTAATCACATCAAACCGATTAGTTTTGACGTGACACTGTTGTAAAGAGTTTCACTTATAAAACTAGAAGAGATAAGAAACTCGTTATACAAAAATCTTATGACAATTTGAGAAAAAAAATTAAAACAATATGAAAGACAGAAATTAAAGAACTTTTCCATCAGTTATTTTTTACATGTAATTTTTTAGCACCTTATTAGAATTTGATCAGATTATGCACACAGTGAAAAGAAAGACATGTTTAAATTGTGAAGTTACTTTTACAAAGTATCCGTAAAACACAGGCAGTGGTTAGAATTATATCAACATTTTACATTCTTATCACAAACAATTACTTCTAATTACACAATGAGATTCAAACTTCTGTATGATCCGGGTCGTTGTTCGGATGCCCTGATGATATGACACGAGTTTTGCCGCCTTTGCCAATAACTGTTATAGTGTTCGTTGGAGATGTTGGAGGCGTTGTACGCTTTCGTCGTCTTCGTCGCACGAGAAGCAAGACAAGGAATAACAAAACTGCGAAGAGAATAACCAATGCTATCAACACTGGTGTTAAAACTGGTTTATTTTCTTTGTTTTCTGTGTTTCCTCTATCTGTGTCACCATCATTATTGTCTACACCTTTTGAAGGGAGGTAATTCAGTTTGATTCTTGCCAAGTTAGTTCCCCTTGAATTCCCAATTCCTTCTGTGTCTCCTAAAGCTCTCTTCCGTCTTCCCCAAGCCTGAACAATGTGATACTGTTCATCAATGCTTCGTTTACCGATTCCACGTTGTGAGTTTTGTTTAGACCTGATCGTGTAAATACAATGTAAGAACCACTGGCGACCCTGATCAACCTGGAATAACATACAAATGTTTTATTAAACTAAAACATTAAATATTTCATTTATTAAATTAATAGAACGTTTAACTTCATGGATTTTAACAAAAATAAAGGATTATTAAAGCTGAAAGTTATTCTGCAGTTATAATGATTGTAATTTTAAGTATAATAATTTACACAAACCATCATCTACAATGTATGTACTGGTAAAAACTTAAAATAAGCAAGTAGGGAATTAAAAAACGATTCTTTCAGGATCAGTTGATGTTTGTATTTTTCGATTCTGTGTTTATCTACTTACCCCAAACAGTGGTTGAGCACTGAGAGAGAAACCATCGGCTCCTGGTTGACTGAGCAATGGACCAGCATTAGGGTCATCAATGGCTAACATGGCTTTGAATGGTACATCACTGAAATCTCTCACTATTGTGTTAGGGGAACCCTTGTCCTGTAATGAATAGTTTCAGATTTTAAATTTAAGACACCACAAACCTAATATTTAATAAACAGCAAAACTTGAGCCTGCAATTGTTTGTATAAAACTACAAATAATCAGTCAACTATCTATTAAAGTTACTTACCAAGACGTTGCAGATTTGCAATGTTACATGTATATCCAATTTTACAAATGATAAAAATAAAGCTTGCAAGTTACAACTCTTGAAACTGTATTTTCATCTTATGTTTTTTTCCTAAATTTTGACTATTTTGGGTTTTGCAAATTGAAGATAATCAAATGATCCTGTGTCAACAGCAGTTTGCCATGTAGGCAAATATATGATGTTTATTTATTTATGTATTTATTTAATTGGTGTTTAACGGTTTCACTTATATGACGGCTTTATGTTGCCGGTGTATGGTGGAAAACCTGGAAGAAACCTCATAACACCTCCACCCCCACCTCTAGCAGTTATTCAAATTTAAGGGTAAGAGGGCTGGCCATATTTGCTCACAATGACTATGATCCAGCCGCGGTGAATGACCTTGTTTGTAACGAGCCAACATTTTGAACCTTGTAAGGGGTGTGGCTAACACGGT
>JAVFBZ010170530.1:0-16484 GCA_032466195.1 Katharina tunicata | reverse complement strand
AACAAATAACTACTCAAATAAACTATTAACCCAACAAGCTAGGCGAAGGCACAGCGCATGGCACAGATTGGCAGTGTGGGAACTCGTAGAACGCCAATACAGTACAAATGTCTTTCTTGTTATCCCTTTTCGACAACCAGGAGGTCACGAGCTCTCAACAATCGCCGCCAATAAAACGCCACTACGGGAACGTTTGCTTATTGATAATGATCGAATGGAAATTACAATAGTTGTGAACGATTTTTTTTAAATAAGCACTTTGGTCGATTCGATTATAGCCAGACTTCTGTCTGTATGTCTGATTCAGTAGCTGCTCGAACGTATAGTACTAAATGTGTCCAACATCTAATACGGCAGCGAGAAGCAATATTGTTTGAAGAAATATCTACTTCATTTTGAATGCACTGTGACGATTGACCCTCTTGAACGCATTCCTGTTAAAGAAAGAATATTTAGCTATGCTAATAAATATATTTCCAAACAATACAGCATATAATGTGGATATGTTCTCACTTGGATAACTTATATTTGATAAACCTGTGATGAGAACAATTTTCATGTTCTTTACTTCTACATTTCTTTCTGAATTATTTCGTGAAATGTATTTTTGCCTTAAGGCTAAAATATGGAATCTCGACAAACACACGGGAATCAGGTGACAGAACACGCTTAGTTTCGGAGTTAATCTCTGTCGTAAGGCCGAAGCTACACGCAGTGTTTCACAAATGATCTTTTTGATGATTTGTTAACCTGATGTCAATTTATAGGCTGCCGTCAGGCTTCCTCGTAGCATTGTCATCTAGGGACTGATGGAGTGGTAACCTATCTACCAACATGAAATGTACATTAAAAGTTTGCACAAGTTAGCCGAAGACCCTGTAAGACATTCTCGAGAGAGTTTACGGAAATGCGTACATTTCTCAGGGTTTTCAAACCTCCATTTAAGGCGATTATTTCGAAATTGTACACTTATCTGTCAACCTCATCTCCCCGGAAATTGTGACTGCTACATAACATATTTATAAAAATAGCAAAGGATTCCATAGTCACATTTTCAAAAGTATCTACAATATATTCCGCGAGGGCTTCACCTGCCGGTTTGAGTTCCAATGCGTTGTGTTCACTGAGTGACCATTGAACACCGTCAATAACATAATAAGTTTTATGAAAGTCTCACGCGATTTTTGATTCCTTCAAAATTATTTCAACTAAAAATAAACCTCATCATAGCTTTAAATAGAGGTTTAAAATATTACGCAGAATCTTATGCTTTTGCTTGTTCGATCTCATACGAGCACAATAAGCCAACATAACTCAACGTGGCTTTTCGTGTGACAATACAGAGACGATGACGACAGGCTTCAAAAGTGTGTTTAGACCGAACACAGATACCTTGAGCTTATTTATCAATTCCCACTCTGATTTTATTGTCTGCCAACTGAAATCTGTTCATAATTTCATACTATTTAAGGAAAGACCAACGAATCTATAATTATGATACTGAGTCCACTTTGTGTTACTTCGTATTGGAAAAAAAAATTTGGTAACATATATTGGGTAAAATTAAAATATAAATAAAACACTGATTTATTTTAGCTAAAAGGCAAGGAATCTAGTAACAGAATGCCAACGGTATATCATTACATATAATTGCATTCAAAGTGATCCTAAAGGATCAAACCACAGGTAATAGAAAAGATTCGCTGATTTTCATCGTGCAAAATTAGTTTCAAATTTTAGGCATCAAACGACAATTATGTTTTTAGATTATTGAAAGTGTTTTATGGTACCTCAATGAAGTTAAAGCTAATATTGTGTAAACTTTCCAAAACTATTGATGGTCGTTCCATGGTTAATCTCAATGTATGCTGACCCGAATTCCTCCAAGGATCTGTAAACCAAACCTAAACAGTTAACTATACAGTCCTGTTAGATTGGAAATGTATGTTTATAGCACACCAGGGAATTTTTGACACTACTGTCAGTCGGGACAATACATTATTATTGTTTCTCAGTGACAGTATTTTCAGCTAAATAAATCCATTCGTTTTGGTTCCAATACATTTTTTTTACTCGGGATATAGAAAAGGATTAAATGCATACTATCACAAACACACTGACGTTTCATACTTTATAACGTCTAATACTTTATAACGTGTCAAATCACGATTTACGCCAACAGGCAACGAAGATTTTCTGACACTTGTAATTTAAATTTAGCTGTGAAATTCTGAAAAATTAATATCTTTGACACACCAGAATAGAAGAAACCAATATAAATGTATTTGCAACATCATGTCCGTTTATTAACCATTAACTTAACTTTAACTTCTTTAAATTCTTAAAAAAAAAAACCCACAAAAAAAACTAACTTATTCTAAGGAATTTAAATAAATCAACGTGAGTTTATTATTTAGTTATTTATTTTAAGTTCATATTAAAATATTTATTAAGTTATTGGTTTATAAGATTGGTGTTTAGCGTCGTGCTCATTCAAGTTGTTTCGCTAACATTGTAACTGTGCATGGCTAGTGTATACATGGTGGAAAACAGGTAAGAAACCTCGTAAAATCCACCCCGCGATCTCTGCAGCAACCGGAAACTCCACTTAGTCGACAACAGCATTCTGAACTATCCCAGGAACAGTGACCAGAAATCAGAATTATATCCATCGCTTCACGAGCTGAGCCACGGCGCGGTGCTTAAGTTTAATCAGAAGAATAAATGAGATTTTTTTAAATATAGAAATGCGTTAGAGGACATTCAATTGAGTTGATTATAAGTTAACATTTTTTATATTCTAAATAGACCAACAAGTAAATGAGGTTGGCTGCCAATTATTTTTATTGCCGAGCTTAGCTAAATAACATTAACCTTGTCAGCGTCATCGGATATCAAAGCAATGTGACTTTATAAACGGCACGTCCTTGTTGACAGGCGTAATGCTAGAATCATTAGGAAGCAGGCTATGGAAATAATTGAACAATAAAGTGGATATCTGCAAGTCGCTTGTTGTAATGCCTTTAACAGCTATATTTGCAAGGTCAAACATCGAAATCACAACATGTCCTTCCAATTTCTGTTGTTAATACAGATAGACGGAAATAAAGTTCAGAGTCAACAAAAGTATTTACATCTCGTAATCGGGTGATTATTATATCATATATACATGGAATATATTTATGTACTCGAGAGTTTTCACTTATATGACGACTTTACGTTGCGGTGTATGGTTGAAAACCAGAAAGAAACCGTGTAAAAAGTCACCAGGACACTTCCCTCATATATTTTTGTATAAATGTAGAGAAAGAAAATTTTGCTTGCCTCCGCCGGGATTCGAACTCGGGTCTCTGGCTAGCAGGGCCAACGCTCTTCCCTCATTTACATGAACCTATGGTCCATAGAGGAATCGAACATATTCCAGGTATACTGATGAGTACTTAGAAGTCCGACCTTCAACCCGCTAAGCCACAGCGCGGCTCGGATTGATAAAAACTGTCAACTGTATGCTTCGTTGTTATGAGAACACCATTTGAAAGTTTTAATATTTGCCTTATAAAAATAATAAAAAAATTTAACACAGTGAAAACGGTTCATGTTTATCTGTAGAAAGTTGGTTGGTGTGAGATGTTACCAAGATTCAAGGCATGCCTCACTGTATGTCTGCTTCAAGTCTTGTGTATGTGGATATTCAATGCCATATTCTACTACTATAGACTATTAAATAATTTGTTCAATGTAAGTGACGTATATTACTTCATTCAGAATACACCGATTACGTTAAGAGAATCACCAAGGATTACAATGGCAACAGTTGAACAGTATCTTGTTATTTTTCCGGTAAACACCGTATTGCAAAATTTGACACTCTAATATTACGCACGTCATTACCTCAAATGAAACCATCGTTAAACACCTTATGTGTTAATAAATGAACAAATTAGTTCATTAAACAATTAAACCCAAAAGCCCAGTGCACCAAAAATGTTGAAGAATCATTACAACTTTTAATGCATAGCTAGTGACCGTTTTTATAGACAAGTTGACAAGAAATCATCAGCCCTGGTGAATAGAAAACAACTTTGACCTTATTAAATACACGTTGTCTTTGACAGCGAAAACACGTAAGTCAATAAGAAACACAGCTGGTAAAGTACTACAATCATCAAACATAGATTGGAGTAAAGCTGGACTCAGTGGTTGTGACAGCTTCATGAAGGTCGATAGGTCCAGATATTATACTGACCACAGTTAATAACGAAACTATAGTTTATTTTGTCAGTGTGCTAATAAAAGAGTCGATACCCAATGCAGGATATAATGACATACCAACAATTTCGGATTTATGGCAAAACTGAAGCGAGAGAAATTGAGCATGAAACGTAGTCTGTTGCGATTGGCCCCTACGGTTAAAGTAGGACTTCTACATTAACAAGCTTTGGAGGATCTAGAATCTATTACCAGATTGTACAGTGGCTCCATCTGTGAGTAAAGTTATCAAGATTTTAATTAACTCCCGCTGTTACAATTGCGTATTCGCTAAGAACTTGCAAACAATCATGGTTTTCGCCACACAGACTAATCGATCCGATAATCTCAATTAAAATATGATTGGTGCCTAACAGTTCCGAAGCAACCAATCCACTGCATAGCTGTATATTCTGGCTATAGATGCTTGGTTCGCCAAGTTTTGTAATGTAGAGTAGCTCGGAATAAAACTCTTGGCTAACGAAGATTGTGTGGTTATTCGAAGAAGGCCTACATTTTTGCTGAAACGTTTTCTTTAGACACACGATATTTTTTGTTTCGTGGCGGCTTTGGCCAAACTTTAAGGGAACTATTCCATGGTGCATTTCCTAAATGATAACAATGTTGGGTACTGTGTTTACATTACCAGTTAACAATACCCTCTAGTTACGTTGATCTGTGCAGCCTTTAATACAGAGAATCATACCGTCGATTCTTAGTCTCTAAGGTATTGACTGGACACCTTTGTGGTGTACCTAAAATAACCCCTGCGTGCAGTTAGCCAGTCGCGTACAGCTGATTCGTAGGAAGAAGTACATTAGTATTTAACATTGTTTTTTTCTGCATGTTACTGACTTCACATTGAATCAGCCCTGCAACACAGCTTTTTCGGTCTTTACTTTTAAATCGTTTGGTAATACAATTGTGTGCGAAAACAGTACTTCGATGGCTTGTCAATACATTAGAGCTGTTCTTCGTCTCAATCGCGACGAAGGTACGAGTCTGTTTGAGTGTGTGATCCGTAGTCAAACATGCTAAGCTTGAAGTCAATACATTAACTGTTATTATCAATGCCTGGTTAATGACTTCTACCAGGTGTAACTTGCCATATATGAAGAAATAACAATCTTTCTCAACAGATCGTTTATGATTTACTGCAGCTTCCTGTGCTTTGTTATTCTGAGTTTATCCTTATTCCAGTTCTTTATATTTCCATAACGTATCTGTATACAGCATATTCATATTTATATTCTTCATTTTTGTAGAAAACAACACGTTTGCTTCATTTCCTTCTGTGTTTCCAGCAACGCCGGCGGTTGTTTCCTGCATACAATGAACTGGATTGTCGCCACTGACTGGATGCAGCCTTTACCTCAATCAAGCTCCCATTCGAAGAAAGGCGGATTTTCATCATCAATCTAAGATTTATTTCAGTATCATTCCAACACATTTAAAAAAGTGTGATTGCGCCTCTGTCACGAGAAACACGGAGGAGAAACATATACTTAAATGTCATAAAAAAGGACTGAAAACACCAAACAATTCCCAGTGTTATGCCATGCAGCCTAAGTTTTATATACTCCGTACTTTCTACTTGGTAGCTGTCTTCCAACCTTTCTCCTATCTACCAAGTAACTAACTACCTTCACTCTCCTATCTACCAAGTAACTAACTCTCTTCACTCTACTTAGTAACTACCGTAAAACTGGTTTCGACCCCCTGCCCGAAACGAAGATAGACCCAATGGTCAATTCTGATTGGTCACTTATGATATATAGGCTTTACCTAAACACCAGCAGTCATCTTCTATCTCATTGGTCAGTCAAATATAAACATTTAAATAAACACATCATAACAGTTATTTTTGAGTCCATATAATGATCCTATACGGGTAGACAGACTGGCGTCAGGCTTCTTATGAGCATGGAACTAATACTAGTAGACTTTCTTCCCAGCAAGAAAGCTGCATTAAAAAATGTAACGAATTCCAGAAAAATTTGGATATATATGTGCATGCGCTTTGAAAGACAAATTGCTGTTTTGTTTTTGTAAATGTTAATTCATTTAAAATCGTTTGCTAATCTGTACCCATTGGTACTCATTAGAGGACCGCGTCTTATGTCACTTTATGACGTCACAGCAATTATCATGCCTCTTAAACAGAAAATTCACTACAGAAACAAAATCTGCTATGATCGATCTAGATTTGAATTTCTAATTTTGTTTAACAGATTTCCTTATTCAGAACTAATCTTATTTAATATTACCAGAAGAACATTTCCCAAAAATGACCAATACAACTCTCTTGCTAGACGAGCATTATATTGTCGTTTGGTAAATGTTTATCTATTAATTTAATAGAAGACAAACTCTTAATAAAGAATGACGTATTTGGAGTTTCTTAATCCCACCAAGTGCAATCATTAATTCTTCTGGCTATGCAGTTTATTTTAGTTTTCAACAAGTCAAAGAATAGAACAAATATAGTGTAATATAAAATAAGAAAAAAGCTGAATAAGGAAAGGTGTAATTGGAGTTTCTTTATCCCGCAAAAGTGCTGTCTTTCATTATTTGGCTATGCAGTTTATTTTAGTTTTCAACAAGTCAAAGAACAGAAAAAATATACTGTAATATAAAATAAGAAAAAAGCTGAATAAGGAAAGGTGTAATTGGAGTTTCTTTATCCCGCAAAAGTGCTGTCATTCATTTTTCTGGCGAAGCATTTCATTTTAGTTTTCCACAAGTAAAAGAACATGAAAAGGGTACTGTTTCAAGCAGTAATTCTCAAGCAAATTTTGCTCTAATACATGTGCTGATCCAAAGAGCAAAAGAAGCCACCATCGACATCAGTCACGTCAGCCGTTCTCAGTATTGAAAGCTTCGGCCTGCTGATCCCTCCTTTGATTTCCCTCGCCGGTTTGAGGTTGTTTGTTGACATTACATTTATACGAAGAAAGATGACAGCGGCTTCCAAGAAGGTCGATTACTTATGATGGTGTCGTCCCGGGTTTTCTCTAAGCGTTAGCCATATAAATGAAATTTCCTTGAGTAAACCGTTAGACAACGAACACTCAAATAAATAACTCAACTGTTAGGATGCAAGATAAAAGCGTAGAATTACAGTGCGCAAATTAACAAGGCAATATCCCACAACAAATTGGCTTGGCGCTTTTCCTTATGGAATATAAAGTTGGCCGCCTACAAAAGAAGTAGTAGATGTTTACCAATTTGTAAAATATGTCAGCAAAGCAACCAATCTTGCCCCTCTTGGTTACTAGACGGTTGAAATTGAACAGGTTACCGAGATGTAATAACTGGCTGGCACTATTACAATTTTAATCAATCAGTTACCAGCTGCTATTAGTATGTTTCCTTTCATTACATTTAGTGGATGATTAACATTGGACACTGGTTACCAAGGTATACTTACTGGCTGGCACTGTCCACTGGCCAAGTGGATACTCGTACTATTTGAAAATAAACAATCATTCAGTTACCAGTATGTTGACCGGTTCAACAATGCTTAATGGGGAGCTTTCTTCTCAGTACCTTGAGTGGATGGTAGCCAGCTTTTCACGACTTGCTTTTGTAACAACGCCTTTAACTGAAACATTACCGTAAATAAATAGCATGAACGTATCATCTCTGATGCAGAGAGAACCACTCTGACCTCTTTGAATTATTGTCGTTGACAGGGTGAATGCTTATGCCACTCACAATCACAGCTTTGAAAACACCTTGGTCTTCAAATAGAGCTTGATGTCAAGCTTTATCGAAAGGCTATGACAAGTACATGTATGTTCGCAAAGCCTAGATGTTAGGGGGTGTCAAATGAAGCCAAAACAACAGTTGGTCTTGTCACTCTTTTAATACATATGTCAATACCTCCTGCTTGATATGATGATATATCACTTGAAATCTGACAGAAGTCGATGGAAAGGAAACATACTTAAAAACAACCTTTTATTTTCCAAATAATATGGGAATAGGACTGTTGAGAAAGAAAATTAAATTACATGCAGAGTATTTGATTCATCAGGGTCGATTATATAACAGTTGTAAAATAAAGTCCTTAAAATGATAGTTAAGGAGCTTAAGCCCATTAAGAATTCAATTCCATGTTTGTCGGATTTTCAACCCCAGCGGGGAATCATTATCGAATTAGCCACCTGAACAGATTATGACCAACACCCAATACGACATTGAGTAGGGAAAGTAACATTTTATCGAAGCATTATCTTACCTTTATATTAAATCGTACCAACCACGTGTATGTCTATAATGGGAGAGGAAGATGTCCTGAGATGAATCTATAATGCAGATATGTTCAACGACAACAGGACGGCTTAATAGTGCATGCACAAAGATTTGTCCCAGTAGGTGGCCACTAGAGGATGAGGTGGCGCTGATAAAAAAAAAAAACGGCAGATAACTCATCTGTCGACGTAATGAGTGCGTGAAGATATATTGGGGTTTACACAAACAAATTAGCAATTGTTTGCTTAAGAATGAAACCACAATGGTGCCTTCATTTGTTGTCCTAAGTATCAGTCATTGTAGCTACCAATAATGTAGTTCGGTAGCTGCAGAGATCGTAAGGTCTTCCTTGATAATACGTAGTCAAAAGGGCTACAGGGTTTAACTATATACCTTTTCCAGTAGCGTGAGGTTGCTCGAAAAAATGTAACATGCCTTGATCGCGAGAGGACTATTATAGTAGAGGTTCAGTTTCACGGGTCACGTGACTTTTCCCAATATTGCAGTTGGTAGGAGCCCTTTTTGAAACAAATCACCTGTCGATGTTAGACTAAAACATAGGCCGTACAATTTATATTTCAGCCCAAGCAAATACTCAATTGTTACCATTTAGATGGGGAACTTAACTTAAGACGCATGTTTTGTCCACCTTAGATGAGGTACATGTAAGGTCCAGAATTCTTACCTTGATGATCCATATCTTCATGTACTATGCCTTTTCGATACGTTTACATAACATAGACGCGCCTAGCCACAAGAACGTTTGGTTAATTAAAGTCTTGGATCCAATTTTCAAATCTGTATTCATCATCATTATGCGTACACAATCTAATATATATTTAAGGAAGATTCCGTAAACATTACCCAACAAAAATATGAAGAGTACAAAGAAAGTGTACACTGTTTCGGGCTAAGGATGAGATGACAAATGAAGTACTTCAATTTCAAGAACAAGGCAGTGAGGTCTGGTGTACTTAATTTAAAGCTTTAAGCAATGGCGTGTCTTACTTCAAGTCGAAAGCCATGTCTCACACCAGATCAACTCGATTGACCAACTCTTGACGTCGTGTTGAAAATTCGGACACGACTTAGTGCCTATTTTAACACGTTAATATTTAATTTAGTCTGGACAAAGATAAGACTTTAATTGTTAACTGCAATAATCTAAGACACCTGTGCGTCTCAGGTCACCTCTAAATACAAGTACACTACAGTAGTTAACAGAAACATGATGCTGTTCCATGGTTTCCGACGCAATATATACAGATTTTGAAATTGTGTTGCCGATGATTTAATTTGTCAATAGAAAAACGTATGGTGTGGTCTTTATGAAGTTCATTTTGTCAACATTGATAATGCTTGAATAACAAAACATCTATTTTGTCAATAAACTATTAAAATGTAGGCCAATGAAGACTAAGACTTTAACAACATCACCGTCGACATGATTTGTTGACAGAATGTGATTTGGGTTTTATGCCGTACTTAAGATTTTGTTAATCACATAAAAGCGTTCAAGCCCATTGGATGAAGGTAATCCACTTAGCGACGCCAACAACACGGAACTATCCGCTGTACATGTATAGGACTAAAAAAGGACACAACAACAAATCGTTTATGCCGTTTAGCACCAGGGCACAGAATCTCCCGCCCAACCACCCACGCTTGATCTGACAAACATTGTCGTTTATCTTCAGTAGTCATACAACAATAATTATATTACCCGGTTGCTTGAAATATTTTATGTTCTTTACAAAAGTTTCAACCTTATTTTTGGTAAATTTACAGCTTTTAAAGTTATTTTGATGGTTTATCCTGATTTAGGCAAATCCAAATTTATCAACGGAACTGTAAACAAACCATGTGCACTAAATTGTACATTCTGTTTCAATTGGAAAATGGATGTTTATCGCACACCAGTGAATTGGTCAGATTGCAACTGAAGATGAATTAACAAATTAAAGGTGTTTCCAAATCACTGGTACATCACATAGATATCTATGTGTCTCAGTGGTCAAAGAGATTGGTTTCATTTGAATATACAGGAGAATAAAATAAAGAAAACCAAAAGGATGTATCCGTCAGAATATCATAACTTTTCTTTGTGTTGTTAATTCCCTTACATCTTACATTTTCTGCCACCTGTCATGTAAATATAAGATAGGAAGTTTTTGAATTTTTGAGATATTTTTTAAATGGACCAATGTACATACAAATGTAAAATACTGTACAACCAAATTGTCTTACTACATCTTCGGTGTACTAAGAACAAGATGGGAAATAATGCTGAATTAAATGTATATAATCTGCAGCTACATATTGTAACACCTAGTGTTTTAAAATTAGGTCGTCACAAAACTCATACAAAGACGCCACGGAATAAATTGGCTTCCTGGCACCTCTTAGCAAAGAGAGCAAGCACCAGGGCATAGTAATCGTCCGCCCAACCACCCCCGTCAAAATTGACGAGGAGATTGATTTGTAAACCCAGGAATACAGAAAATACATAAATCTGGCATCATTAACACACACTGAGATATTTAAAGTAAATCATGTTAATGTAAAATGTGTTAATGAAAGAGATATGCCGTTGTTGAGAATAAAATGCTAGTCAATTATCAGTGAAATTTATTTCCAAATCGTTTGGATCGTGCATAAAAGAAGAGAAAATAGCATTGCCACGTTTAAATAAATACGAGAACCTTGTCAGATCATTTGCATACATAAAGTACTGTGAAGCTTTAAGATGCACGTTTGTGTTGGGAAAGGTAAAGATGGGGCGAATAAGAATCATGGGGATGAAAATAACTCAACAATCAAGCAAAGATGTGAGAGAGGATTTCTTTAGCGGCTGTAACAGTTCTACACTACGCTCTATTGTCAAGCAGCAACATGAGATGGCCTTTCACATTTCTGGTTTTAATACTGATGTTTATATCACATACAATCTGGCTTGCTATAAGTTTCAGAATAAAAAAATCAGTATCCGCTTTGTTATGTCATTTTTTTAAAACCTAGCTTGGAGGGAAATCAATATTTCATGCTTTTTAAATGCAATTAGACACTAAGATTTTCTTCAGATCATGCCGGTCCAGTAAGGTTTGTTTGATTTGGAGTGTTACACCGTACTTTAGGTTGTTTAACTTTTATGACAGCATGTCTGCTTAATCGGGGAAGAAAAACACCAAAAACAACGCTGACAACATACAATAAGTCATGGTACACTTACAGGACGAAACACAGAACACCACACTATGCCATGCTAACTGAGTGTAATGTTCACCAGCCGCCAGAAAAGGGCGATACAAGGCACATGTTTGCACTTATCATGTATGTCTAGGCTTATTCTCCGTTTTCTCTTACCTAAACTGTGAATTACACCTGTTAATTGCTCGTACTGTTGATACGGACCAAGATCTACGAAGGTAATATTGTCACTAAATAGTTCAGAACAAAGCTGTACTCGGTTAGCGAAGCTTAACAATTCCAAGTATCACTGATAAAATGTTGGTTCCTCTTTTGAAGCCATTGAGACGATAAGGACAAACAAGATAACGCCTAGGACCCCAAAAGCAATGAAAACCGTTTTTCTGTCTTGATAAATCAGGATATCACACTGGAGTGAACGGGGTCACCCTGATGAGGTATAAATTATATCAAATTTCTTTATTCCAAACGGAATTCTGGCAACGATAAAATGAAATCATTTGTGGAGTCATACTTTGTTTGATCGGGGTTTTACGCCGTACTTAAGGTTATTACGCTTATATGACGGCATGCAAGGCCAATGTGTGTGGTAAGGGAACCATCCTTGACGACACTGGCAACAAACACAGAACATTAACAGGTCACCCCAACAAATCGGCTTTATGATGCCCCTTAGCCCAGAGAGCACCTGGGTACAGGATAAAATCGTTAAACGTGAACTAATCCCAATGTCTGTTATGAATATTTACGGGGAGCAAGGGGCTGGGAATTAAGCAACAGTTTCATCAATCAGGGGCCGGTTTCACAAAGACTTCGCAAATTTACGCACACTCAGTTACAATGACGACCGGTGTTGAAGGTATGGTGTCGCCTTGACAACTAAGAGTTCGATACGTCTGAAAGGCTTTGTGAACTGGCCCCCAAGTTGTTAGACAATTTCCTTTATTAATAGATGAAATCATTGTTGGTGCTTGTACTATCATGTCAACAAGTTTTGATTATAATTCTTGTTCAAATCGTTTATACTATATTTGTCATGTAGTCTAAAAGTTTGAGAGCGTAATGTATAGTGTTAAATTCACTTCAAGTCTTCTTGGTATTGGCAGTACCGAGTGACTTCATATTATTTGGTTATCACCATCACAGCCTATTGTTGGAATTCAATGCCGTCATAAAGATGTAATACTACTGAAATCGGCGCCAAATACCAACCAATCAATATGGACGACGTACAATCTGCCAAACTATTAGAATATCTATCTCTGCGTTCAAAAGACGACAACCTAACATGAGATAACAAGAGAAATTGTAGTTTGGCAGGTATATAAAGGAAGTTTTCCGGTGGCTGCGGAGTTCGCGGAGTGGTTTTTACGAGGGTTCTTACCGGGTTTCCACCATACACCGACAACGCAAATTATTAAAATTAGTATGTCGTCATATAGGTGAAATACTCTTGAGTACGACGTTAAACACCAATCAAACAAACAAACACACAAGTTCGGTAATAAATTGAAGAGTTTTGCTCCAAAGATACATACAGACATGTACATTGTGACCGAGGCCCATTTGCCTCTGAATTCCTTCTGATCTCAGTAGATCTTTCGCAGATTTTGTAATGCCTCCTACATGTACGAATATTTAATTGCAATTATGAAGACCATTCACCGAGTACAATGGCAAATGTTTATATATTGAAAAGTCATAACCTGTTCATTTGGCATTTAATTTTTCCACCTTATATGCGGGGAAATGTCATCTATACATATTTTAGTAGAAGCAAGAGGCAAACCTCAAGAGGAAATGTCACAATTTTCAAACATGTTTTCCTCTTTCTGGGAAATTGGATTGGACGCTTAAGGACGCCTTCTAGCGAATTGCTAAAGACGAGACGCACACCAGTAAGTGCGGAGATAACAAGCCCCTGTGTTTGTTAACCAGCTGTGTCTACTGATCAAGGAAAGGTAAAAACCGACCCTTAAACGAAAATACATCTTTTGATAACGTATACTCTGAAAAATAGCTTGTTTTCATCCGATTATAAATCTTGACTTCAGCTTTTAAAAGTTATGTAAGGGCGAGGCATTCGAAAGTGCACCACTCTACTAAAAGAATCAGAGCTGTGTGGCCTGTTATTTTAATTGTCGACCCGAATTGAATATTAACAACCAGAATACAATTTTTTCCCAAGCTATGAACAGCTACTACTTCAACCCAATCCACAAATTTACTCAACGTATCTTGTACGGTTTGTATGTGGCCCTAAAATATATGTCCACCTTGAAGACTAACAAAGGGCGATTTTTGATTTGCCCTCGGCTTCAAAATGCTGCAGTGCGCATCGTTTGGCTGCAAAAACAGAGGCATACTACCAGAGAGGTTGAGACAGGCAGTCGCGTATTGCTGTTTCCGCGGAGTTAAGATTAAAGGACTTTTTTGGTTGCTCATCTTAAATTTTCGGCTTCATGGTTTAGATGTAAGGTCCACTAATTAAAAGAATCTACTTGTATTTTGACTCATTGCCAGTGTTCTATTGATATACATGATTAGTTAATCATAAATTTGAGATAAGTTAAGTGTTGAAGTGTTTAAGCGTTGAGTTCCGCCCCAAAAGCCTTAATTCGAAGAGCCAAAAGAATTCACTTCGAAGAGATGAAAGTGTGAATTCAGCTTGTGGCCTCTGGTCTATAAATAGCGTGTGGTTATTCATGCAACTAGTTATATTCAAAGTTAAACACTGATTTGGTGGTGACGGTCAAATTATAAAAATAGAGGAAGGCACAGCTTGTAATTTTCTGTTAAAAAGACACAAGCCATATCAATATATTTCCAATCATCATCAGGGATAAACATAATAAGTACATGAGAGAATAGTCTACAGACCTCACAGTGTAGAGGGAATTACCTACACTGAAATTCCCGACAAGTGAAAAAATCACTGGCTCGGTTGGGCTTGTATCCCTAAGTTGTGAGTTTAAGTCTCACCCGAGCCAGTGATTTTTTTCACCGTGGGGAATTTCAGTGTAGGTTTAATACTTAATATCAATATAAGTTATCATCATTTCGATCAGGTTTTTGCTGTAGCGAACATTAAGCCAAGCGTCGGGTTATTTTTGTGTTATTATTTGTAACGACACATTTTGCGAACTGAAACACCTTTCCATCTCGGAAGCCATCGAATGTAGCACAAACATCATCTCGGACGTGATATGATCATCGCCTTTTTGGCCGGAACTTTTTCACAGCCTTTGTGTCAAACTGCCAATAGAGACAGTTTCCACAGTTTCCATTTGTTTTACATTCAGAACACAATTTACTCCAAAACTAAATATTGTCCATCTAAAGCAATATGAAATTCGCCCGACTACCCTATATATTCCTACGTGTTCATTGTACATAAGGCGGTAAAGGCTTCCGGCGAACAAAATGTACCATGTATACGAGTTAAGTGAAGACAGCGAAATAACGAGAAATCACGCGAGATTTTGCCGATTGCATAATTTGTAACGTTGAAATTGTCAGTTATAGATATGTTATTGCATTTATGAACAAGACCTGTCACCGAATACAATGCTAAATGTACTAGAAAGTGTCATCCAAGCATATGGAAAAAATCTATTACAACTTTCGTTTCGTAAGGGAAATAGTTCTTAAAATAAAACGTGTATTTTTTTTCTCTCTCTCCTCTTGCAAATTGATTTTTGGTGGACTTTTTTGTATTGATATGCATCATTTGGGTGGAGGTTTGTGGTCAGTGTGATATTAAAGCCTAAATAGGTCCCATTTGGTGTATGGAGACAGCTTAGCGTAGTGTGATTCGGCTGTTGTTTACATTCTGAAGCTGGGCCTTCAGACCCCTAAAATCTTCCAAGGAGGCTAGTTAAAAATTTCAACCATCATGACCTGTCAAGCTTTTGATCGTGTACTCGACTAGGATTGATTAAGGTGTGTGCCAGGGGTTTTCGTCCAACAAAATTTTGGGACGGAGCTACAGAACCAAACGTTAACATTACGGCTTATGTAATATTAATGCTGGTCCGTGGCCATATTTAACTATATATGTCGTAAAGTGTCATATCTATCTCATCGAGACGAGCCACAAGGCACGAATTGATGCTTTTCACATCGTTCAGGGGAAATTCAACTGAAAGCCTAGACACCTTTATCAATCTGGTGAGTGGCTAAAGACGCATTCCCCTGGTGTAAGTGAGGCGATTACTGACGCATGTGTATGTTAACCAGACGTGCCCATTCCAAGACGTACAACGTAATGACACTTTAGTGGAGTTACATACCCGAAGTAATGTGTCAACAGGAACGACCAATAGAAGGATTCCAAATTTAGCTGACTGGATTTTGGGTTTAGTAAAAACAAACACCTGAATGGCGTGTTTGGGCGTCACTTTTTGCAAATGACTAAATTAGTTTTCTGACCTTTTCATACATCCCATATCGACATATCATATTATATAACATTTTCAATGATTTGCTATCTGATTCTTTCTAAAGCTGATCGACTAATAGCTGTTAAAAAGTTCTATCGACAGATTTTTAAAACGATAAATCTTTTGGTTTTGGTGTTTAACCATGACTTTGTAGCTGTCAGAGCCATTATATCATGCCGCTCACTGAAATCACTTTAACTGCTAAATTATTTTCATAGCCGTGCTTTTAAGTCCCTTGCCAACACAGACGTGTCTTTAATACAGTCACAGCACTTATCTTTCCAATGGAGCTGACACGGTTCAATTTTAAATAAAAAAAGCTTCCTCCTT
>JAVFBZ010170519.1:0-16485 GCA_032466195.1 Katharina tunicata | reverse complement strand
CCTATATTATTTGTCCAGGTGACGGCAACGTCCATTTCCTTCTGGATTGGTCAGTGCCTATTAACAGAACTACTCTTTAGTCCTGTAGAGACCAGACGTCACCGTGATACCGTATACGGCCAGTGCCCAGCCGTAATAGTCATATATGAAATGTTCGTCAAACTCTTAGAAATTGTTATGCTCTTCCTTTTGTTTAAATTAGGAGACATATATTAGATTAAAAACTCTACCTCTAATAGTTATAATGCAAAATTATGTTCTATAATACAGACTTTTAAAGGCAATGATTTTCTACAGGTCATAAACTAGACTGTATTTAAATTTTGCCTATGGTTGTGTTATCTTTAATTTTCAGGATAAAATATGTGATCTCCAAAACATTGAAATAAACACGAAAAGTGCTATTCAGTGCATCTTACAGTCTCAATTTAGATAATCATTTTCTCACACCACGTTATATATGTTAATATGTACATAGTGGGGGAGTAGTCTAGAGCGCACACTTCTAGAGTGTACGCCTGTTATCCACAGATCCCACTCACCTCTGAGTCGGCGAGTTCAATCACTCACTCGGACTGTATATGGGTTGGTCAGCCAGCTACCGGCGGAAGGTCCTGGGTTTTCTGGGTTCTGCCAAGTTTTCTTGCCATAATAAAGCTGGCTAATGATCTGTAATTGGGACATAGTTATGTTGATCTTACATTAGAAAATATACAATAGTGCTTTTGAACATTGAAGTTCACGCTTAAATAAGGTTGTAAGAGGAATCATTTTAGTGTTACGGTGCAGAGAATGAGACGCAACACGATCTGACTAAAGGTGAAATGTTTCAATCACATTTCCGTTAAAAATACTCACGATGTGAGTCTTCAGACGGTGTTGCTTTACAACGTTATGCACACACAAAACACATCAATACATACAGAGATTAAGTCTGTATTAGTCTTCTAGGGGCCTCGCCGTGGCTCCGTTGGTTAAGCATTTGAGTGATCTGTCCACTTCACTGTGCTAAGAATAGGCTTGAAGCACCCAGCGGAGAAGTTTTTAGGAGGTTTCTTCCCGATGTTCACAATACACCAACTAGGCAAAGTCGTCATATAAATGAAAATACCCTTGAGTACGACGTTAAACACCAATCAAATAAATACATTTATTTTAATTGTTCGATGTCACCTTGCACAAACGGCTTAATTTGTTACAACCGGGTAATTGTCACTATCTCTACGGCGATTGCTATGCGAAAAACATGAGAACTGTTTACGGTAAGGTTATAATTAGTGCGCCAATTGTTATTAACTTGCAACCATTGTTTCAGGAAGCGCCTTTAAGGGGTGTACAGAGAACGGCAGCTGGTATACTCACCCCGCTACAGGAAGGGAATGGGCCAATTACAGTTTATGTATCAACAAAGAAACACACGAGGTACTAATTTTATCCTAGTGATTAGGATCATTATACTCAGTTATACTCCATCAAACTTAGCCAGAACTCGAGACGAAGTTATGGTCTCTGTTTATGAAAGAGATCCTATTCATGATGAAGAAATATATCCAGTTACACGGTACACATCTTAGAACTCTGAGCGAAGATACATGATATACCATTGACTGAGTTCTTGTAAACGGGAAACAAAGAAATAATGAAGAATTTCGTTACATCCATTTATATACAGCGAATCTAAAACGGGGAACAAATGTGGAGATGTACCATCAGCAGTGCGTGCACTGCTCAAGTTAACACTGAACTCCACTAGGGGTCCAAAACAATGGCATACACAGACTTCATGATCATTAGCATTGCAACATTGTCCTTCAAATGACATTGTATTTTGGTATACCATTTTGTTATTAAATTTCAAGTAAGTTTGCGTCAACTGGATAGAGTTCCTATTGAGGCATAAAAGTGTTTTCACAAGAAAACGTATGCCGACTGACGTCACGTCTCGTATATAATAATGGTAGTCGTTTGAAACTTATAATAAAACATCCGACAGTAAATACATAAAACATAGTTACAAAAATCCAAGCTTTCGGAAAGAACATATTCCATTATCAAGGTAAATGGCAAAAGCGCAAAGAAATTGAAATATTCACTATATATCCACTATATATATAGACACAGTAGATGCCACGTTCTCAAGCAATTTAGTTGTGAACATCGTGCAAGCTAAAACTACTCACACGCATGTAATTTGCGTGCCACACGGAAAACAAGAATAGCACAAAGGCATATATAACAATAGGTAACTAATTACATAAATCATTTAGGGTCAAATATATTACAGAATAAACAGTTTTAAGGGTATTGACGCAATATTGTTGTTTAGGTCAGGTTCAAGTTGGGAAATATAAAATGATTCTTTAACTAATAAATTATGTTTGTTTTTGCTTGATGTCAATATAGTGTGCACTGCTTTATTATGATTATGATGTTTAATAATACAGTGGTCTCCAAATGCAGAGTTTTTGTAATGTTTTGAACATGGGTTGTGTTCCTGCATTCTTTCCTTTAGATGACGGGTGGTTTCACCAATATAGAAAGAGTCACTTCACCACAGTTCAATTTGTATACAATTTTACTTTTAAATTCAGGGTCTTCCTTGCCTTTGTAAGGGGAAAACAGCCAATTGCGCATACTATTTCATAGAGACATTTGATATCAATACACGGTATTAGTTTGTTCAGTTGGTGTTATTCATGTTGAAGGCGGAGAGAGGCAGGCCTAAGAAAGTGTAGCTTGCACGATTTTCACAACTAAATTGCTTGACAACGTGGCCTCTTCTGTGTATATATAGTGGTTATTTCAATATCCCTGCGCTTTTGACATTTACCTTTATAATGGAATATGTTCTATCCGAAAGCTTGGATTTGTGTAACTATGTTTTATGTATTTAGTGTCGTGTGTTTTATTATAGGCTTAGTAAAACCTCTCCATATGAGTATTTATCGTTTGAAACTATCACGGAAATCTTAGAAACCCGTGGTGATTTATAGCTAATATGGACACTTAAATACTGAAAAAATACACGGTTTTTCGCTTTCTATATAATCTATATAATCAAATTGCGCATATTTTTCTTCTCCTAATGATTTAAAATTTACATCTTTATATTCTTTCTTGGGAATATAATTTTACGGAACATTTGTCATGTGATTTATTTTCAGCATCAACCAAACTATGGCCCAATACATGCCTTTATTGGTGGATACACCGTATCAATCATTCTGCTCGTGGTTGCTATGACAATCATGTGCTCATTTAGGTAAGCTTTTAAACAGCTTTTTATACTTTTATTCCTCCTGTCAACCTAAAAACGTCTATAACAGTTGTTTTGTTTTAGCGAAGTGGTTATTATTTATAAATCGTATTGAAAGCATATCACCCAATCTCAGTTCACAAGCGTGAAAAGAAAAAAACAAGTAGTTTAAACCGTAGGTTAATTAAAGAAAATCATGATAAAATATGCCAAATCTTTTGTTGAACAAAATAAATAATTGCTTTATCCAAGACGAACCATAATTTTGTTTTAGCCTAAACACTAAATATTGTTTTAGAAACTGTATTAAAAGAACACTGAACAGTTATACTTTGATGTTTAAGATGTATCATAAGAATGGAAATGTTGACAGGTCCTTTGTAAACTCAGCAATACGACAACCATGATGACTTAATTGTTAATTTATGGCCCAGTTCATGTGTTAGCAGAGGCCGATGATCACAAAAGAGTAATTGATTCCTGGTTCGTGTCTGTAGTTATCACAGCAGAAGGATTATGGTGAACATACCAATTTATCGGTTTGTTTGCCATGTGCCATTCATACCATAAATTAGTGCTGATTATTAACATGTCAAATACAAAGAGACATTTGGCGCAATTATTCATTGTCGTATCGGTTTATAATAACACATCGCTTTCAATTTATCTTTATTATATCATTCGTGTGATTTCTTTTCAGGCAGCTGAGATGTGAACGGAACACATTGCATAAGCACCTGTTTGTCTCATTCATCTTAAATGGTCTTTCCTGGGTCGTGTATTATTCTTCTGCCGCTACTAACGGCCCGGTCTTACTGACAAATCCCGTGAGTAACCCATCCAAACCTCTTCTGTGTTCTCACTAGCCATAAGGTGTCCCGAAAGATAATGCACTAGCGACATTTGTATGTAAGGTAAAATAGAAGTTTGGAAATGATTAAGTAAGGAGTCAAATAATCAACAGACAGGAGGTTCCATTCATTGATACTGATCTAACATCTACACAGAAATGGTTTAACAAGATTTATTCATGAGGTTTAAAGCTGCGTTACTTTTATTAGTCATCTTACGAAAATGGCATCACGATTTAAAGAGTGCCGTCAAGGCTGTTTACTTTAAACTAAACCCATCAGTAGAGTACTGTGATTATACACAAATACTTATGTCTATTATTGTAAACTAAAAAGTAAACAATGTTATGAAACAAAACAAAGTTCATTGGTTTATACCGTTGTCGTATGCAACGTCTCTACACTTATTTACGTACATTTTACTACATTAAACACGCCAAACAGTTCATTCAAAATGTTTATTATTATGACGTTTGCAATTATATATATACGGTATATTTCATGTGTCTAAATGCATTAGTCTACATCACTTTGATTGTCTTTTAAGATTTCAACAGAATAAAGTAATAGCATTTTGATTTTCTCATGTTGTATCTCTATTATCTCTATTTCACAGTTGTGGTGCCAAGCCCTGCATTGTCTCTGTCATTATTTCGCTGTGTGTAATTTTTTCTGGATGTTTTGTGAAGGATTTTATTTGCATACGCTAATTGTCTCCGCTTTCCATACGGGTAAACTTTATCTCGCCTGCTGTCTTTTTGGATGGGGTAAGTTTACCGAATATCATTGTCTTGGAAACCTTCATACAAATTCGTTTCTGTTGTGGGATTGTTTTACATAGTAATCCATTGAGTGATGTAGATCCAAAGGAGAATGGTAATTATATAGTATTCCCAGCCTCTGGAAATGGGATCGTCAATTTCTAGCGATGTTAGAAAAATGCAAATGGAAAGATTGATTGGTGTTTAACGTCGTACTCAAAGGTATTTTATTTATATGACGACGGATTCTCCACTTCTTAATCTGCTCTACTCAATACGACTGAACACCGGGAGGAAGACTCGTAAAAAACGCACCCGCGATTGCCGAAGTCTCCTCGTGTGACTCCCTCATATACCTCAGGTCCACTGAGAGGCTAGAACCCGTCCGGTACATCGAAGGACGATCTGCAGTCAGACGCGCTAACCACTCAGCCACGGCGCGGCCCTCAAATGGAAAGAAAAACTGTGACGAACTTACTGCGACGATGCTATAACGCCTGGGTGTTGCGTATATGCACTAAATTATGAAACCGTGGAATTTTAACAATTTAAAACCTTTCAAAATATTTTCACAGCATCGCCAGGATTTAGGTCATCCAAATTTGTCTTAATTATACAGAAGATATACGGAAGTTGTAATATAAGTAAATAAATCAGTGTGAGTCGTATGCTTCGATGGATGAATCTGATCAATGGATAGACAGTGGCCAAAAGCTGCATGACACAAAGAGATATCAAACACATTTCCAGTAACTGTAACATCACTCAAATTTAATCATATATCGCCTAAAACAAATCAGTTAGGTTTGATTGTTTCTCCGTGCTGTCCGTGTTTGTCGCTTAACATAAACAATGTGTAGCGGTATAGGCCGAATTTAGAAATATTCAAGCAAGTGTAAACCAAACAGTAAACGAGAATAGTGTTCAGATAGTTTAACGACTGTTCACAGAACGTACCATGAGACTAACTACGTGTGTTTGTTACAGGTGTTCCTGTGGTGCTTATTGCTGCCTATTCTGGGTTTCGAGCCGCTGACGTATTTCATGTAGTACAGTAAATATGAATTTGTATTCCTTAATGGTTGCACATCAATTTGTTATTTACAGTTTTGTCGTTCTCGTCACATGTTTGGAGCACATCTTCAGCAGATCCTCTTTCAGGATTCCCACTGAATTTGCACAATTGTCAACTATTTCGTCACTTTCTGGTCAATGTCATTCAATGTTCTACGGTCATCTGCACGTCTTTTTTATCCAAAATTTAAAACAACACACATTATCCTCTTTGTTCCTTTGAATTTTAGAAAATTTCACAATTATATTGGCCTAATGGCCATTGAATTAAATTAGTTGTGGACTGTAGGTGCTAATCTGTAAATTACACCCTAAACTAAACGGCGTCGATTTCTTTTTATGGTAAAGCCATGGATATTCGCTGATTCATTATTTCACAAATGTGGTTTTCACTTTCTTAACAGAAACCACAAGGGTAACAGAATCCACCAATTAACAATATTGGAGTTATAGCCGAAGGAGCGCTTCTGTGATAATGCATATTAATCCGCGCCACTCCACTTCACGTTGTCTGATTTATCCCACTTTCTAGGTAGTGAAAGTGACCTGTGACCCCGAAGGGTACCCATTAAAGTGTGTGTACTCCAGACCTGAAACATTGCCTTATTATCTGTCGTGGAAGCTAACAATAATTATGACATTAAACAAATAATGAACTGTTACATCATACTGTTTTCAGCTGCTGGACTGGAGAGAGTGTGTACATGTGGATCTTATACGGACCTGTTATCACATCGTTATTGGTGAGCCTAATTATTGTCTATTGTCAAGCTACAACTATCTTTGAAAAAATTACCACAACAGAAAACAGTAATTTCCGCGGATGTTCTTGTTATCAATTTGATTCCTGTGGAGCTTATCCACTTAAACTCCAGTACAACAGAATGACTGTATGTAGTATTAAAATCAACAGACAAGCAGGCTTGACAATAACCGTCCACTTCATGGATTTAAGAAAAAGTGAACAGTCTGTATTTCGTTACTATGCAGTAAAAGTTATAGGAGACGCCTGCAACACCAAGGAATCATTTGCAATTTAGCATCAAACGTTCAAAGGGTTAAACGTAAGCACATAAATCAGCATCCCAGATCTTGCGCGTGAATTATGTATTCTGTTAAGTAGCTTTTCTAAACAGATTTTCGACGAACATGGCCTTGTGATTACGTACAGGAAATTGGGTCGCTGCCAGTCATATATGATTTAATTTCCGCAACTCCAAATCCCTCATCACCAAGAGACTTTTAAGCTCATAAAACGTTGTTTAGATGGTTTCAATCACTTATTCAATGTATTTTACTCCTTAAGTCTATCGAAATGATGTGGGCCTATACAATATTGTTCGTCAGTTTTCAAAAGCAGGCTACAATAATAGCTTCAAAATGTGTCAGATGGATGTTTTCACTTTCTTTAGCTCAATTTATCACTGTGGAGTGGAGTGTCTAAAACCAAACCAATAACTTTAGGAGAATCAGCGAATATAAGAGCGACTCTCCCGATACAGCATACGAAGTTTGGGTTAGCCGCTCTCTCGTTTGCTAATTCTCATGGCTCCGGTCGTGTGTTTCTTTATAATAAGTAGAGCCATAACTAATGTATCATAACATTATATTTCTTTACTGTCGCCAAGATTTTCTTGCTTGGGTGGCATGTCTCACAGATATGAAAAATATAATCAGTCATTTATTGAAACATTTACTGTACTATCCAACACTTGCATTACCTTTGACCCCTCTGTAATTTCCAGAATAGGGAAAGTATAACCTTAATTGCCAAATTAAATAAAAGACAAATGATAAGCATAACTTGTCCTTTTTCGTAGGTGAATTTGATATTCTTGATCAACATTATACGGGTGATTGTAGGTAAATTGCGGGATTTTGATACTCCAAATTCGTCCCAAACAAGGTGAGTCCAGTGTATGGAACACATATACAGTTAGGAAAATATCCGTTTCATTTTAGATTCATCTTCGCTAGCCAAGAGTTTAATTCCGAGGTACTCTATACGGATTGAAGGCATAAAAGCAGAATTTAAAGCCCTGCAATTGATGGGCTGCCTCGGGACGTGTAGACACCAATCATATAGCACATTACGGGAATACTTCACTATAGGGAGGCGAGTGTCAATAATGAAAATTGCAGGGACTGTCTTGTGATGTTTTTTTTAAGACGATAGGGTAAATGTTTTCGGATCGTTACGGATCTGAGTTCGTTTTCTGTTATCTTTCGAAAACTGAATATCTCTCAGATTGTATGTGAGTTTATCGATCGAGTTGTTGGGTAATGCTATACTGACTTTTTTAAAATTGTAAGCGCAATCTGGTTGGTTGACTGTAATTTTAACATGGGGAGTTAACTCGAACCGTGATCACCTCATTCTACGCTTTATCTGCAAAGGGTTGCAATGTTCGGATTAAAACCCATGGTTAGCAAAGATGTTTTAGATTATGAATATGTGAGATTAGTAGGTTTTGGTTAGTTTAGAAGTTTCTAAAATTTTACGTTTTATGTTAGTCAAAATAAAGTCTTGTACAAATATTTATAAACAACCAGGTATTTAAATAGCTCATTTGCGTTTTTCATGGATTGCAGCACCTAAGTAGATAAAATTCATTGTTTTAAGTATTTGATTTCCATTTTGTCTCATCAGGAAAACCGTCCGGGCTACCATTATACTGGTCCCATTACTCGGTTTACAATATCTTTTGATGCCTTTCCGACCAGATCCCCAGTCTGAATTCGCTGAGACGTACTCCTACTTATCAGCTATTATCACGTCCCTTCAGGTAAACAAAACTACTCCCAAATAACATGCTTTGAGTAAAGGGTTTGTTTCCCTGTTGACTAGGTGATTACGACTGGTCTCATGGTACTAATATGATACAGTCAACCTACACATAATCACATCTCGCATCACATTGCCAACAAACATGGACAATGTACCGGATATTCGCACTTGCTTAACATGACCCCATAACTATTTCTGCTTGCTGGTAGTCTTTATTTCAGGAAGGTCCAATCCAAGACAAAAGGCAATTCAAAGTTGTCATTTTAATATATTGTCATTTACTATGACGTTAATCGCAAATCAGTGAAGTCAATATATCTCTGTTCTAAAATCTGCTAATGAGAAGATTTTCGGAGATAAGTCTTACCAGTGATATAATTGTGTTGGTTTTGTTATACTTGGCTCTTCAATCGCTTTATCTTATAACCTGGTTGTAAGTTAGTATAATTAGTGTATTCTGGCCATCCACAATAATCAGCTAAGTTCGACGAGATTAATCCAATTATTAATCATATCTCGGTTTAAGCAATGCTATGACGTAAATTTTGATTGTGTGTTACAGGGTGCCTTGGTGGCTTTAATTTACTGCTTTCTTAATGGCGAGGTAATCATTTTTTTGTCACTCCGCTATTTAAATGAAGCCTGTTGTGGCTATTTCTAATTTAATATAAACTTCGTCCAGCTACTTGCTGCTCATTGAAGATAAACGTTGCTTGATTTGTTTGATGCTTCAGTTTTAAAATACACCCACTATTTTGTTTTATCAGCGCCTTTCCTCTTACAAAATCAGCCCAATTATTGTAGTTTACCTTGGCTATGGTGAGAAACATCCGAAATGAAAGTAAAATTAATGGTTTCTGCACCATCAAACGATAACATATGTCCGTTTTACAATCTTCCTCGCGGACATTTTGTTTTAAATTGGTATTTCACATCAATCGTTATTAATTCAAATAATTGAATTATACGTTACGATATAATCAGCCTTAGAAACAGAGTAATTATTTTGTTAAACTTGTTTCACAAAGGTCATCAACGTAATCCGGAGACGGTGGCAGCAGATGAGTCTGATGGAGGGGAGAAGTGTTCGATTACAAGGGGCCGTGGTCTGGCCGCCTACTAGTATGACTTATATGGACTCAAATATCAGCGACAAAAAAGAATATGGTGTCTCGAAAACTCGTCACACAGATGATTGTACGGAAGTATGTGTCCATGTCATCGAGCGCGTTGACGTGTGTAAAAATATTTAACTATTTTAACTAACGTCAAAATACCAATTTCTAGTTTAGTTTTCGCCTACATTTTGTAGTTTAGCTTAATGTCTAAAAACCTGCAAAACATTAACCTTAAATAGCTTCCAATGCCACTTTGCGATACTTATAAGAAGAGTGGAAACAACGTAATAATGTCAAGCAAGTCCTTTTTTTATAATATATAAGAATGTATTCTATAAATTTTAGAAATCGAAAAATACATGCTTAATTTAAAGCTTCCCTGTTGTTTTTGTAGGGTGCCGTGGAACTGGAGAAATTAACTGGTGAACATCCCCCCGAAAAGCATAGTCCTCAGATTGCCACCAGAGTGTATTGAGGACAACCACCAAAGTATTATATTTTAAAATAATTGAAGCTCACTTTAATACATTGTGGCTCGTGTTAATAAACTATACATACTGTAGAACACGAGTCTTGAATGGACTACAAGTTATGTTTATATCTTTTGGGACTTATGTGTATATAGATCAATCGGTAAGAGCGATGGCCCGGCTAGCCAGAGACCCGAGTTCGAATCTCGGTGGAGGCAAGCAAAATTTTCTTCCCCTACAGTTATACAAAAATATATATATATTAACATCGTTTTCAAGCATAATCGTCATGCAGTAATGATAGTATCTGCGTGGCAAAGTCGCACGTAAAATAAGCAGAAGTTGTCATCCACTGATTCAGGCAACACTTATTTTCTATTTGAAAACAAATTTATATATGTCAATAAGAGAAGTTGATTAAATTGTATACAGATGTGGGTGTAACATTATAGAAGAAACCTAATAAACATCTCATATGTCTTTCTGCACCATTTGTTGGCTTCTAGGCTACACGAGCTTTGGGATATACTTGTAGCTTATGAAACATTTCGGAGGTGTCACGTATATATTTTTAACAGACTAAAGTGAAACTTGTGTAAACCAATGCATAACTGGACCGAGAGAAGTTGTCGATTTAGACAAGATGTCATTTTACACAGGGAAAATGTAAAAGCGGACCAAGTAACGGTATACTCAAGATGTCGGTATACTCAGGTGTCGATTAAGACAAGTTTCACTGTTCCACGATTGTTTATATTTTTAGTTGTGTTTGTACCGTTTACTGTAGTTTATTTTAGCATGTGTTTGGACTATCTTAAATGTTATGCTTACTAGCAACTGTTTGAAACGTTTGAACACTAAGCAAATGTTTGTTCTCTCTTTATATACATTGCAGTCAATCTGATCTCAATATGTGTATATCATCATTCAACCCATTGCAGCATTTGCTGTATATATTTGGTTTATAGATAATAGGAGAGAGACATGTCAATTCATTAATTAAGTTAAATAATACGGACAGACTACTGTACTAAATTTTTTTCTCTATTTTATCTGTGTGAATTTCGTATCAATTATAAAAAAGTTGAGATGGTTTTTGTACAGTCAACCAAGCCACAAACTTGTTTTCGTCATGACTCACAAGGATTTGATGTCGGTATATGTAAACAATAACAAAATCTGAAGGTCAAATAAATATTGTTTAGACTTTATGTTGACAGCTATAGAGCAGATAAATTGTCCTGGCTTCATTGTCATAGAAGATTATGTATCTTCGATCTGGTTAGTCGAATTCGATTTCATTAATGTAGATGACTTCTTAACAAATTGATTCTGTATTTTCTTTGTCGGTTGACAAAATGTAATATAATTGGGTTATTTTATTACACGAGATACTTCATATGAAAAAATACGAAAGAAAAGGATACCTGATAGCATCGACGATATCAGCTCCAGATTTTTTTTTCAGAATGAAGTTTGATTCTTTCCAAAAAGTTTTTATTTTTTTTTATTTTTATTTTTTTATATATTTAAAGCCTATTCAGAAAATACTTTCTGGTGTCAGTCCAAGTTTCCATAAATGTTTTTATTAGCTTATGAAATAGTCTCGTTATTTCCGAGGAGCCATATAGAGCTTCTCGAACATCTTAAACAACTGTACGCCAGTAGTAAGAGTAATATAGAATCAGAAAAACTACGAAAAAGGAAGTCCACTCAGAATAGATCATATATATCGGTTTTAACTCCGAACATATAGTTTTATTTGTTATTTTCGACGTCATGGACAATTAAGATGAAAAGCTCTTGTTTGCTTCATTCAGCGTTGACCTAATAAATGTTTTGATATGTAATTGATGGGGTCATCTATGGATCAAATATGTTACCTTGTCCAAAAAGTTCTCCTTCTCTATGAAAAATGTCTTGTGTTAATAGTCAATTTCCTTTCTTAACAAAAAGGATGAAATCGGTTTTGTTCATTATTGGAAGGCATAACATTTCAATATAAATATATATATATATATTCACAGTTGACAATAAATCCCTTTATAGTATGCCAAGTTATATTGATTTCGAGTCAATTTCGGCAGCCACGTTTCAACCAGCATAGTGTAAATGTTGTTAATATATTTAGTTTAGGGCTCTACTGAACTATCGTCTACTGTGCATTATCTTCTGAATAAACTCAAAAAGTGTACATAGCAGTTTTATTAAAACCTTGTTGTGTCAAAATAAAGGCACTGTAAATCTAAACAAAACACAATAAAATTGATATGAGATAATTTACAGCTTATCGTGTTTATTGGAATTGTTAAAGAACGTCAATAAGCTATAGAATATATTTCAGCCTGGTTTCGCCGTCCTCAGTCAAACAATATGTAGGTTATATTGTTACAGTAAGAGGCTTTACGTCATAAAGTAAAGTATCAACTCTGAAAAAAGACAGGGAATTCATGATTGACCCAACGTTTCGGTTTATTAATCAAACCACCATCAGGAGAATTAGACAAGAAACGGCAAGGTTTATATATACACACAGAAACATGACAGCATGACTGTTATAAATGATAAAAAATAAACATTTTAAAATACATAGGAATCTAGAGATGAGACAGGTATCATAACATTATGTAATTGGCATGGATAACTGTGACACTTGGTAATCCACATCTTGCTGGTTTAGAAAAAGGATGCATGAAAGGAAGAAAATTATAACTAAGAATACTAGAATAATTGATACAGTTCGCCACTGGGCTCCCCTGTTGTTAAAGGAAGCATTAGCTATAAAAAGTCAAAAACCTTGTCTTAACCAGGAAAATAGAAGCCAGCAGAGGCCTATCACTATTTTAATCTTTCAGTAATGTCTTCTAAACTACTAATTGATAACACGTCTATACCATACACGCCATTTTATGTTTATTTGTCTTAGTTACCTAATTCTGCCATATTTTCCCATTTCTCTCAATTTTAATCTTCTGTTCGCACAATCCCCGTCGATTTAGTTTAATTTTAGTCTGTAACCTAAATGTGCATTATATATAAATGATTTTTTTTTTTATTGTTTTCTTTATCATGCATACTTTTTCTAAATCGGCAAGATGTGGATTACCAAGCGTCACAGAATCCATGCAAATTAAATAATTTATAATACCAGTCACATCTCTAGATTCGTATGTATTTTTAAATGTTTATTTTGTACAATTCATAACTGTCATATTTCTGTGTATATAAACCTTACTGTTTCTTGTCTAATTACTCCTAATGATGGTTAGATTAATAAACAGAAACGTTCAGTCAATAATGAATTCCCTACCTTTTTTCGGAGTTATTACCTTGCTTTGTTACACTAAGGAAACGCAAAGAAACTCCACCAGCTTGAAAACCGTGCACTGTTTTTTGTTAAATACTAAATTACTGTAACCTGTAGAATAACTGGTTATGCCTTACATATTCATTTCCGAATTTTTACAATAACATTGATTGATTGACGTTAAGCGTCGTTCCCAATGGTGTTTCGCTGTTATAATGGCGGTGTTTTCCAACAGTAAGTAGCGACCGGACACAACAAATTCATATGTAGTCACTTTAAGTGTTATGTCTTTTAAACAGATACTGATTTCAAATGCTAAATGAGACATTATGGATGTAATCTTGTAAAATACTACCGTTAGACAGAGGGCTTTACCATTACAACCACAGCAACTACTCTGACCGGTTGATATTCAACGGCAGCCAGTTTATCTGTGGTAATCATTTATTTGTTTGAATGGTGTTTAAAGTTGCACCCAAGACTATTTGACTTTGCGTTACCATTGAATGGAGGAAAACCGAGGCAAAACCTCTTAAAAACTATCCAGCTATCTCTGTAGCCACATCTGGGCGGATGGAGAATTCTCAACGATGTTATAATATTTTTTCAGTCACTTGCGTTTCTTCACATCTGGGAATATTTACGAGGTGGCAGCTTACATCATCTCTTGATTAATTTTGACAGATTTTTTTTTTATCTGTGAAACTTTTCAACATTACTCAGTGGAATCTACATTCATGCATTATTCTGAAAATTGCTATCGAAAGAAAATTTTAACAGATAACAGCTTTTGGGAAATTGCTATCAACAAAGTAGCTGTGTTAATCTCAAAATAAACCATTCTCTCAAAATTCATACACAATGCATAAAATATCAATAAAGTATAACTCGAAAGAAAATTGTGGTAGGCTGATAATATAGTTTGTATTACAATAGATGAAACATTCAAATAGCCTGAATAGGGAGTCGCAATTCAATACTTCGAACTATATTTTATGTTGCTCCACGTGACAAATATACTATATATTTCTTTCTGGTAAGCTTATTTAATGGGGGCATCCTTGTCTAACTTTGATAACATAAATTAGTATATATCGACATATTACAAATGTTTATGCACAACAACATTTCCAAATATTCAATATTTTGTCAGTATGTTTAAGTATATTGAAGAATTTATTGGCTTTACGTTACATACGTTTATAATTCATAACAGTTTGTTGTTTGTTTGGGGGTTTACGTCGTACTTAAGGCTATTTCAATCTTATAACAGCGTGCCAGCCCAATTGCTGAAGGAATGTGCTATCTATCCAGTTCTGATCGTATCCAAACTGATTGCTTATGAAGTAAAATATTATTATAGTATCAATGCTGATTGCGATGGATTGATCGTTCGTGGACAATACTATGTCACTGAATCGTCACTGTGCTTAAGGGCTTCCCCTTTGACAATATTATATATAATTGAATGTTCTTGGTTCTTGGATTTTCACGAAATTCACATCAATCATTGGTATCCAAGCGTTTAAAAAATATATAGATATATATGGCTTTGTGTAATATACTGTTTAATGTTATCATATACTTTGGTCAACAATAAATTGATTAATGGATAAACACTTGAATAGAGTTACTATTTTTCTTGTTGATAGCAATAATGATACATATTTTGTGTATATATGTTTTTTTCAAGAGTGGATAACCCTGTGCCAGTGTGATTACTCTTGACAAAAAATATGTATTCTGGCCTTGCTAGCCAGAGACCTGAGTTCGAATCCCGGTGGAGGCAACCCAAATTTTCTCTTCAAAAAGTACAATATATATCGTGTATATTACATTGTTGAAACTAATCTGTGAACGTAACAAATATCAAATATGTGCTTTAAGCCCAAAAGACTTATTATTTACAACCTATTAGTATACTGTTCAACTTCTTCTATTAAATGGGCGAACAAATTATTTTGTTTGTGGTGTTATACAAGACGAACAGTTTCCACGGACACCAAAAACATGTCAGTAGAAACATATGTATCATCAAGAATTCTGCTAATATTCATTGATTAGAGTTTAACGCCGTGCTCAAGGGTATTTCACTTATATGACGGTGGTGTATTCCAATAGAAGACGGTGACTCCAACACAACCAAAACTTTTGAAGTCACTTAACTGTTATCGCTGTTGGAAATATAATATGCTCAGAAAAGCACCCTTTTGGTGCTGTACTATTCTCTTGTATTATTATCTTGTACATACATTTTTTTCATTTGGTGTTTTATAGTGCGACATTACCACTTCAACCTATCTTTGATTTTCAAACGCTTTCATTAACTCATTAATGTACCAACCATCCTTATCTAGTTCCTGGACATTGCACCATTTTAAGCAAACAAGATTGATTCTCGAGCACAGTACGAGAAGCTGCTGTTCGAGTTTATAATTATGATATACATAACCAATTTATAAGAACACGAGGCCCCAACATCAGGAACATCCAGACTCATCCCGTAAAATGTCCGTATCTAAATAAATGCCTCTATCTAATTGGTTCTATTTTCAACAAATATCCATTTTGCATAAATTGTATC
Source organism: Katharina tunicata (assembly GCA_032466195.1). NCBI lineage: Eukaryota > Metazoa > Mollusca > Polyplacophora > Chitonida > Mopaliidae > Katharina > Katharina tunicata. The sequence continues at coordinate 276 of JAVFBZ010170519.1, read as the reverse complement.
TATGGTTCGTTCTGTTACTGATATTGTCTTAAATAACCGTCAACAAATAAAACACAACAGGCCCCTATGTGTGTAATCTCCACCAGCCGTGCAGATACGTATACACATATCTCTGGGCAGTTTATAATCCCGTCACACTGCTGACGTAAGCAATGAGATCCCGTGAGATGCGCGAGCATACCAAGAATTCATAGCGAGTTGTACCTTCGAGGTGTAAACACCTCGAGTGAATTCCGCTCAATAGCGGCTATACGGTACTTCCATAATTAGAGATCG
>JAVFBZ010170486.1:4987-16488 GCA_032466195.1 Katharina tunicata | reverse complement strand
GAGCCACAGGGCGGTCATAGATATGAATACTAATCCCCCAACTGAGCCACGGGGCGGCCACAGACATGAATACTAATTTAGCAGCAGTCTCTCCAGTCCAGCAGAATTGTTTTACATATTAATAATTATAAATCTGTCCTGCAAGTTTCTGGTATATTTTATTTTGTTGCGTATATATTGACATTGTCTGAAGGCTTTCTTGTCATTTTACTGAATATAAACCGCATAAAGAAGGTTCTATGACAGACATATTATGCCACCACTATAAGTTGTGTTTATGTTGGTTTGTTGTTGGTTAAAACGTGTCATCTGTCAGTTGCTTTCATTTTTAATCATGAGACACATTTGATGTGTACTATCAATGCACGAAGTGGTATATGATGCCCGTGTTTCTGTTCTTAAGAGACGATGGGTGTTCAGGGACTTGTTGTTACTTGTTCCAAAACTATAATTTATTAGAGATAAAAGTAGCAGTATTTGTAGAATTTATTTTCTAAGATTTGCCCTGGACACAGCGTTCCTGTTGATAACAGGCTTAAACACTAGCGTTAACCATGTCGATTCTCTATGACTTACTCGCTGAAATCCAGGCCACAGTTCCAGTGGCCCAATGTGCCCAGTTGTAAATAGGGCGAACGTTTCGGCCAGGGGCGGGCCTTAGTAATCCCATGGAGAACTGAAACAAGATATCGTTGCTTTTTGTGGTTTAAAGTCGGTTATTTTAATTCCAACAATAATGTCCATACGGTATGTATAAATCGATATTTGACTAAAATGAAATCTTATTTTCTGGTCATAAATCGGTTTAAATGTATAACGTTATCAACATCGTAAAAAAAATTCGAAGCCCAATAAATAAATCTATCGACCTTCAATATCAGGCAATGATATAATGTTATGGTATTCCGATCTCTCCTTTATTCGTTGGTGTATTAAACATTTGTTCTGTTCTTCTTACAACGGTCCGGTATCATATGACCAGGTGTATTTTGAAACATTAATATAATGTCATATAATGATCGATAATTCTCCATTAATATGCCAATAACACAAATGTTTTAGTGGAAATCTTATGGAGGTATGCAAATATTAAAGAAGCATCTTGTCAATTTATTGTGTAGTAAAGACTGTTCAGGTTTTAAAACTACATGTATATCAATTACTAAAATCCGAGCACTAAAGATATAAACCACACAACCCTAAACCAAACCCAAAAGCTAAATTCTTGAACTGGATTCTCCCAATCAAAACATAATCAAGTCTTAAAACCAGTTACTCACATTTAACACGACCAGAGCTGTAACAATGATGCCCAGAATTGGATGAGCCCGCACCAGCAAACCTTCAGTAGACGGAAACTAGAAAACCAAGCAGGGATTTAGAATTAAATACACTGCAACGATTGCCTCTTCCTTATGGCCTATTGTGGCAGTATTTTACTCTGGATTGAATTTTGCAGCTTCATAAATTTATTAGGCACACAATTCCCCACGCAATACTTGGCGCTTTTGGTAGTAGTTCTAGGCCACATGCGTATAGCGCATTTTGTGCCAAACACTTTTAGTGCCAAGGGTAACATTTCGTCGGATTTTAAATTTTTGAAGATGGAACATAAAAGAATGTTGTGTTATAGAAAAACAAAAAACAGATTTGAGAAAACGTTTTGCTTATACTTTTCTCCACATCAAAGGCCTACTGATATATTTATTGATTGATGATTGATTGATTAATTGATTGGCTGATTGGTTGGTACTTACTGCGTGCTCAACGGTATTTCATTTATATGACTAATATGTACTGCAAAATTATAAAGAGATAATAACCCAACCAACAAAATGTGGATTCGACAGTATTAGCTCTGATGGAAAAAAAGGTTTCTCTAGTTCTTAGTATGCCAGCATGAATATAGACTCGAAACAGTCTGCCCTTGGTCAGAGGTTCTACTGATATAAAATCGATGCACTTTATATATAATTGTTAATACTTTATTCCATCTCCTTAGTTATATGTTATATTAGTTGTTTATCAATTATTTTACTATAAACAAATTCAAACTAGAAACCTCGAGGAAATGAACGTAGAATTCAAAGTTACAATTTTCTGCTATAAACACAAGTGAGATATGCCACGTACCCGACTATACCCATCCACTTTGACAAATATCACAATGAACGAAATAGAAACACAAATAAATGTCACTGCCATGCAAGCTCTGTGCACCTAAATGAAAAACGAAAAAAGTACATTACGTTTTATCACTGTTTGCGTATATAGATGACAATATTAGGCATTTAGTACGAGGATCATTCAGCAATGCTCGCCATTGAACTAACGTTTCTCTCACCAACGTCATTTCTGATTTGTTCACCTTCTCTTGAACACAATGCTTTGCATTTGTGCTGACGTTTGTTTCACCGATGATGTATCTGATTTGTTCACCTTTTTATTGAACACATTACTCCGTAGTGGAAGTGACGTTACTCTCACCAATGTCGTATCTGATCTGTTCTCTTTCTCTCGAAAATAATGCTCCGCAATTGTACTGAAGTTTCTCTGGCCAATGTCGTTTCTGATTTGTTCTCTTTCTCTCGAAAATAATGCTCCGCAATTGTACGGAAGTTTCTCTGGCCAATGTCGAATCTGATTTGTTCAACTTCTCTTGAAAATAATGCTCCGCACTCGTATTGACATTTCTCTAGCAAATGTCGTTTCTGATTTGTTCACCTTCTCTTGAAAACAAATTTCCGCAATTGTACTGACGTTTCTTTCGCCAGTGTCGTTTCTGATTTGTTCACTTTCTCTTGCAAACAATGCTCCGCATTTGTACTGACGTTTCAATGGCCTATGTCGTTTCTGATTTGTTCACCTTCTCTTGAAAACAATTTTCCGCAATTGTACTGAAGTTTCTGTCGCCAATGTTGTTTCTGATTTGTTGTTCTCTGTACAATCGGTATGTTGGACAGCTAGTCGAGATTTGAGAGAGCCAGATAAGTTTCCTTCAGTGGATCCGGTTTCCACAAAAAAACAATTTGGACATAACCACTAGACAAAGTGCCCTTCAGCACAATATTAACAAAAAGGCGAACCAAAGCAATCATTGGTGACAATTTTGTGAGGTATTTAGCTTGTTCACCTAAAATTATCTCTACCCTGGAAATGATTCGTCTCCATGGGAGTCGCACCAGACTGTTATAGCAGGGTGCTCTGCCAAGTAATTATTAATTCGCAACCAAATTAAGAATCGCACCAGACCATTATAGCGGGTTTCTCCGCCATGTAATTATTAATTCACAACCAAATTAAGAGTCACTCCAGACCATTATAGCTGATTCCTTCGACCTATAATTATAAATTCACAACTAAATTAAAGTATGTCAACACGGTTAAAGTTTATTTGTGAAAACGTTTTTTAAAATTCTGACTCTGACTTACATGAAAAGAGTATCCGTCGTTACAGCACGTGACACTTCCTCCAAGCAGTTTGTAATATCTGGCCACGATGATACCCAGACTGGTACTGAAAACCCAGGCCACTAACATGAGCGACGCTTTAAACAGAAGACACAAAGGAAGATAAGCCAACTGGAATATTTACATCGGAATTTTACATTGTACTTAAGGTTATTCCACTCATATGGTAGCGTGCCAGCCTAATGGGTTAAGAAAACCACCCTCAACTACATTGACGACAGGGCACCATAACAAATCTGCCTTCTGATGCCACTGGTGCACATGCGGCTCTCGCCCAACCACCCGCTAGAGGATGTTTATCTGCGGTTAACAATGTACCACATGAATAATATCATTTACTAGAAAAGTAACCCTCGATATAGACTGTCCTGATGCCGATTCCACAAAACAAATTTTGAGTTATAATACATGTTTATCTTATTTATTAAAATTTGTTTTATTTTGTGGATTACTCACCAATATGAATCTAATAATTCCTAAAATTCCATGGTTTGATATTCAATAATATGCCATTTTAGACGTTTTAAATATTGACTTAAGTAAGGTTTTTTGTTGAATAAACCACTGGCGGTGTATTATGTAGATTGTGAAGGGAGGGATTGTTTAATCATTGTATTTTGTTCCAACTATATTGCGTGTGTCAAACTTCCCCAAAACAAGAAGGAATACGTTGTTTTAGCGCCATTTAGAAGCTGGTAACGTAACAAACCATAACTTTGGCTGATTTTCAACTTCTGGGTATATAGCTAAGCAAATTTGCGATCTAGTTGCTAGGGCTAGTTTTAAGCTCATGTTGAGATTTGTAACCATTGCTTGCAAACGGTCTTAGATCGAAACGATGCTTATCAATTTACCCAGAAGTTGAAAATCAAAGTTATGTTCTGTTAATATAAGAAATGTTTTGGTCGAAGATTCATTTGATCCTATTGCATCTCTACAAAAAAGTTTCGTTGAATTGTCTTGGAACATCACTTCTGGACTTTGTCTTGTTCAACATGTTGCGTGTTCTAAAATGTCATTATATCTTGTCTTCGAGTGTTGCCAACGTGGCCCAAGAGTATTGTCAGTAATCATTTTTGCCGACAGGCTGCCAACAACATTTCTCCAGTGTACTTAAATATTTTCCTTACCATGAAGCCTTATTATGCTAAGTCCATGACTGTGGTCATCTTCTTCCTCTTCTGATGTTAACTGAGATGCCCGGATGTTGACCTTCTCTTGTGATACATGAGGGGTGATCGAATGCTGCAATTTCCTGTTTCCTGTACATCAGTGTGTTTGTTTGTCAATTAGTTAAACACTATTTTCTAGGACATTGTTTATTATATACTAACACATGTAATCATGTCACCTGTTACCATTTGTTTTACTAGCCACAACGCTTAATGGCTGTACTTGTTTTCTTTTCATTTCCTCAAAAGGTTTAATTTTTGGCCTAGTTGAATATCCACAAAATTCCATAGGCATGTTATCTTTAATTTTCAGTTTCCTTCTTATAAAAAAAACAATGAGCAATATTCCCTTTTCAAAAACTACAATTTTATAGCATGTGTTTTGTTTTTTTGGTCTTCATGTTTACCAACAGATGCTTTTAGATGTCATTGAAATGGACCTTCACATTTGGACATTAGTACAATGCTCAACGGGAGAACATTTCTTCCTTTCGTTTTTGCGTAGTTTGGTTTATACTCAACTGCTTTCGGTAATATTTAATCTTTGATCTTAAGTTCGTCTACTTGATAAATACTTTCACAAATATAGATTTGGCCATATATTAAGGTAACATTAAACAATCATTGACTGTCGCGCCTGATATATTATCCATCTAGTGATTCATAATTGAAATTTTTTAAAATCCGAAGTTCAAAAACAAATGTTTCCATGCTGACCTACCGTTCATTTCACCACTTGCTAGAAATATGTACCATTCGGTTTTGTTCTTGAAGTCAAAGATGCGGGGTTCCGATTCTATGGTGAGCAGGCGATTGACCGTACAGGTGAGTACTCCATCCGTGATACTCCCAAAGTTGGAAGTTATTCCCACCTTATAACAACCGAATGAATTGTGTATTTGTTGATGTGTATTTAACCTTATTTATCACTGATCAACACGACGACTCAATTCTCTGTTAATCACAATGACATTGTCCTTGTTGCTTGGTGGAGTTTGATATATGTGTACAGATAGAACCATGTTTGCACCCTGAACACGGCTGCTGGTGTATTCATCAATCCTATGTGTTGACGATACCACAGTGTCAGTAGTTCCACATATCAGTGAAGAGTAACATGGAAAAAGGGAAAACTACAAACAAGAAAGCCATGTTGGTATAGATAATATATTTTGATAACAATCATCCGAAATATATGATCTATACCTGGCTTTCCGTGTTTGGAGGTTATATTATTCTATGTGGTCGATAAGATATGTTAGTGAAACACACTTCCGTATGCCGATGACCATAAAACAAATGTATCTACCTGAATAACTGTTACTATTGATATGAATATTCGAAATACTTGATCTACTTGAATGTCTGCCAGAATTGTCAATATCAATCACGTTTTATATACAGAACTTTCTTATATATATTTTATTATTTATCGTGTCGTTTTACTGTTTGACATTAATCTCTGTTTAATTTCTATCTGTGTCCCACCTTAAACCAATCACTGTCCTTTCTTACTGAATTGTTTCTAAACATATTAATTCAAATTAACCATTTAATATCTCAGGCCAGTCGAAATCTTGCAATTATAATTCGGGGACAATTGTTTCTGTCCAATACGGTGGCTCATATTTTTCAGAAGCGTGCTTATTATTGTATGTTGTCCTTGAAACTCGTCATTTTCTAGTATCATTTGTAATATCATACATGTTTAGAAATCTGATAGAATACAAAGCCTACCCTGCCTATTCTGAGGTTGTCATAGCCATCATTATACGAGGTGTATGCTTCAACCCGACCATCAGCGACTAGAACACATTCAACTACACTATCGTCTCCCTGCCGATGAGAAAATTGTATTCGTTATTTGGGTATACTACCGTAGATCTTGTACGTAAATTTATCAGGTTTTTGGCTATTTTTGTAAGCTGTTGGCTGTAAACCAAAGTCAGTGACAGTACTGTTTCCCTTAGAAGTGAAAACAACACTTATTCAGTCTCAACATCAACCAACAAACGAGCTTGCTGTTGACAAGTGTGGACGCTATCAATTGTTGCTGCATATTGATGTCCATCTCATTATCCCTTTTTCTATAACAATTAATGTTATTGGTTTACGGTACAAAACTTCGTACGATTGCGTCCCGTGTATGGGTCATACGACACGATAGTGCTGTATAATATTTGGAGATTCTTTAAGTCAAATTACTCTTAACTGGGTAAAACAGTTTGTCTTTGTCTCAAGTCAGTTTATGAAAGTTAACCTTAAAATCTGGAATACTCTGGCACTCTGCTCTTCTTTCATTCCAATTAGTTTTAATTTGCATATTTTCGTTTATGTTTCAGTACATCACGAACCATTCGAGTATCTTCTGAGAAGCCCACAGCTATCCATCGAGACCTCGTAGCACGCATGCGTGTTGACAACTCTATGACGATCTCACTCTCCGTGTATCGGGTTGTTAGGTTGAAGGTGCACTCTCCACCAGGGCACCATGCGTAACAACTTTTAGACTCTCCACACTCGGGCCTGGGCGTTACTGAAGCCTGGAGATCACAAGTTGTAATAATTTATTAAAACAATAAATGAATCAATAAATGTTGATATCCTTATGAATCGCGAAACCACTTGTTTTTATCTCTTATAAACCATATATAGATTGTAAGCCATCTGGAATACTAAATTAAGATTACGGACGTTGCACATTGTGTTCAAGTGACTTTCTAATAATCCTGATCTTCTTTCTCTTCTCGTAGCAGCGATAGGGACACTTTTGGGCCACCCTAAAAATAATTCGAAAGGGGAGAAATAGCCGATGACACTTCGATATCTGTTACTACATCGGTCATATAAAAATAGGCTCGTACCTTTCTCGACATTGAGAAGAAAACAAACACTATTGTAAGAATACGCCATCATTGCTGTCGTCGTATAAAAAAAAAAAATTAAATACACAAAAAAGTTGCCACAGGGCGCATCCCTTTTGAAGTCAGTAAAAGGCAGTCGAAAAAAACAGATAAAATAGTAAAGTTGCACCACCTAACCAGCTATTAAGCTCCTCGCCAATAACAGTGCACAGGGGTGATAACTCTTTCTAGGTGAACAACAAGATGGTCAAGCAATACCTAAGATTCAATAGTTAGGAAAATGATTTGATTATCTATTTTAGAATGCTACATTGATGCGACGTCACGGCTTCATGTGCAAGGGAAAGAGGAGTTTTCACCGTGTGCTACGCCTGAGTGACGCCATTTGTTTACATGTGTCTGTCTCAACTTAGTTACTAAATTGCTTAATTGAAATAGAATATCCATACACAGAAATCTTGTTTTAATTAAACTCTTAACCATAACGATTTTAAAATATGTTATCTTTCCAAGCTATTTATCAGTTTATTCTGCATTAGCTTTCAGAGTTGTGACCTTAATTTGTTCCACAAAAAGTCGTATACTTTGTTGCGTAATAATTTATATATACAATCAATTCTGAATTTATAGAGGCCATCAGTTTGGATATACCATCAAGCTGTTTAACGTTTGTCTCATTTATTTTTGTTTGAATTGCCGCAGGCACAGGGATTTCCTCCATACATTGATGTTTATGCTAGGCGACTTCGACCAGCCAGCTCCGACTTTAACCCTAGATTTACCCTAAATCATTAGGTTTTACCCTCCCAGCCCTCGGCACAGCTGGTATGTCACATACACGACCTTTATACATTGAAAGTGTATATATTTACAAAATAGTATAACAACACACAGAAGAGGAAAGAACAGTGTGAGGAAATCTTTACATAAAGCTATACATATATCGAATAATAACAACAGTAATGTCGCCGTTCATATGGATGGTTTCCCGAAGTAAGCTCTGATTAATACTCTCTTAACTGTGGCTTCTATGACAGATTCCACGGGCTTTATCAAAGAAACCTTTTTGCTTTTCTGGCCACTTTATAGCTGCTCGAAACGAAAATTCTGTATTGTTCTTTATAAACATATATTACCAATAACATCTTTGAGTGGCATTTACCAATAACCAAAAACATATGGCTTTATGGCATACTTTGCCTGTTTCTTACCTAGAGGCATTTTCCAATAAGTAACATTAAGAATTGATATATCTGTCTTAGTTGATATGATGCATATAAATACAAAAGTAGAGTCAAATTCATATTCATTTGAACACAATTGTGTTTAATCACAGAAACTCTAAAACAAAAATACAGCTGTGTGAATAGTTTCTTCCGAATAATACCCTTTTACTCATTTTTAAACAGCAAACGTTTACGCATACTGTAGAACATAAAAAAAGACAAAATGCCGTATGATAATAGGTTGGCATCTGGCTATATAGTAAAGTAGGCTTTGACCGTTCCCAAGCTTTTCATAGTCGTTGCTAACAAAAAGAGGTGGCGCTTAAAATATTTTAGTCTTAAATTATCAGATGAGATATAAGGCACACCGTTTGGTACAATATAGGTACAACAGGGCGGTAGTCTGTCAGGACAACGGAAATAAGTCTTTGATTACTCAATCAATATTCAATACCTCAGCATTTGTTCAATGTTGTCATAGGCTCAGAAAAATTAATCAAATATCTGGGTAAATATAGGTACAACAGGGCGGTAGTCTGTCAGGACAACGGAAATAAGTCTTTGATTACTCAATCAATATTCAATACCTCAGCATTTGTTCAATGTTGTCATAGGCTCAGAAAAATTAATCAAATATCTGGGTAAATGGTGACGACTGAAAAAGTTACTTGTTATTTGAGCACATAGCACATCAGATATATTCATATCAAGGCCTTCATTTGCCCTTCAGTATTTCGTAACTTTACAAACAGTGATAACACCCTATCAAAATTGACCAGATGGTAAAAATAACTGTAGTAAAATGACTTTGGAGCGAACAACTTACAGTGGAGCTTAACACATCTGTTGTTGTCGATGCGATGAATGGGGTCTCTGTCTCTGGAGTTCTCAGAGATGTTTGGACCGGCGCCTGCGTGGTTTGGAGTCGGGTTGTTGGAGTTTCCGTTTGTGGGGGAAATTGTGAGGGAAATCTCGGGACAAGCGTGGGTCTACCTGTCTGTGAACGGATTGTCGATGCTTCTGTTTGGGGTGGAAGTGTCGGGTTTGTTGTTGGTTTGGTTGTTTCTGGCGGTGTTGTTGGTGTAGCTGGTGGCAGCGGTGGAGCCTGACAGAGCGATGGCGATGGGAAGATCTCTGATCCCACGTTACTTCTTGTAACTCTCGTCTGGTCCTGAATAACCATTGAGTAGAGTTTCACCCAAAACGTTGTGTAGGACTGTAGAAATGTTGCGCTGTGTGTAAAGTACAGAAAAAAATAAACAAATACTTAACATACAAGCAGATAGGCCTGTACTATATTATATGTTGATGTAGAACAATTTTGCCCGACTGATGTACAAGTATAGATGTAGGACCATATTGCTCGACTGGTCTACAAGTCTAGATTTAGAACCATATTGCCAGAATGCTCTACAAGTATAGATGTAGAACCATATTACCCGACTGATCTACAACTGTAAATGTACAACCATATTGCCCGACTCGTCTACAAGTTTAGATGTAGAACCATATTACCCAACTGATCTACAGGTATAGATGTAGAACCATATTGCTCGACAGATTAGAAGTATAAACGTAGAACCATATTGCCTGATTAATCTACAAGTATGGATGTACAATCATATTGCCAGTCTAATCTAATAATATAGATGTAGAACCATATTGCCCGACTGTTCTGCAAATATAGATATTTAATATTGTCTTAAGAACAAAACAATTACGGCCCAAAATACACCAGATGTTAAGAAACGATGTGACCTGAGAAAATACTTACATTGTGACATAAACATATAAAAATGTTGCCATAATCGATGTTACTTTTCTGTTTTCGATACCATAGCAATTTAATCAAAATATTTGTTCGAAGAGTGTTCCAAGTCGAATATGTGTTTATCTGTTTTAGTTAAAGTAACACGTCTTTAAAACTACCAACTGTCTTTATGGAATCGAAAGAGAAAACAAGGTTTAACTATCTTTCCTATATACAAACTGTTAATATTTCTGTTGCAATTTCGCAGATAACATTCTTTCAAAAATACCTCAAGAAACGACACTTAGAAATTCTTTACTCACACGAAAACTATGTCTCCTTCTGACTGTTCTGGAGCAGTCCATTGAAATGTAACACTTTGTTTATTGTTGGCATCTTGGTGTGTAGAAGCCTTGAGAATAAAGCAGAAAAGATCAACATAAGTCGCAAAAGGAAAATACATGAGAGTGTACTAATCTTTTATGTAGACGAAAAATTGATTTAGCCATTAACGTTGTGGCAAAATTCTTTACGGTCAGAATCGATTAGGCAAACAGTTTGCCTTATCTCACACTATAACCTCAATATTTCTACTGCCGAGCCATGCTATACTGTTTGCTTTCGCACCCCAGATAATGTCCACATGTCATAATGATTATGATTAAAGTGGCTTGTGGTGGGGACTGACTTACATCACAAATATAGAAGGTTTAACACATACTCTCGACACATTACTAATTTACCAGCCATGCATAATTTGATATACATACATACAGATTTACACATACATATGAATCATTTCGATCAGACTATGCATATTCCACATTTTACATCACCATAGTAGGTTATGATTGTCTTAGGATAGCATTTCCACGCACATTGCATAGCAATGGCCATATATGGAATGTTTAAAAACATTTGCTTGTTACAAAATTTCTACGCAAGCTCCTCTTTAGTCACGAGACATCTTAGAATAATAACTGCTAAGAATCCTGCATATTCTGATTATTGCTTATGT
>JAVFBZ010170475.1:3905-16488 GCA_032466195.1 Katharina tunicata | reverse complement strand
ATAAGTTATACAGTAGGCTTTAATAATAAATTAATTATTTATAATTGGATTACGCCATTCCCAAATTTGCTTGTGGTCTAATTTCATGTTACCTATTCGACTAAACACACTCGGAGGGGGTGAAATGGTTGAAGAATTAGGGTAATATAAATGTAGAAAATAGCTACATATGGTCAGTATAGATGACATAACAATGATAAATTGATTATAAAATATTTTCCACCTTTTTATGCCTGTAGTCCATCTGTATGTGTAACATCTTGGCATTTTGGGCAGAAGGCTCTTGTGTACTTCTTTTGTACCTGTATTTCAGCTACAGAATGATAATTTCAAAACAATGAATTTTATCGAGCTATTAAATCAAATACTCGGAAGAGTTTGCTTTTAAGAAACATTTTATTGTCGTGGAGAAAGCGGAAATGCTTTACCCCTCCAGGGATCAATATATAGTTTTATTTTTATAATGATTTAAAAATACATCTGTATGAATTTATAATTTGTGTTTCAGCAAAGCCCATGGTGAATTCAATTAAATCCCTGAGGTTACAACGAGATGATTTCGAGACACTGAAGATCATTGGAAGGGGAGCATTTGGAGAGGTATGTTTATTATTATATCCCTCTGCCTTGTTATATCCCCTAAAATTAGACTTTCAACTGTTTTATCCCAGAATAGGTTCGATCCCCCCTGTGGACAGTAGGTACATGTATATAAGGGAAGTTTTCCGGTGGCTGCGGGGTGGTTTTTACGAGGTTTCTTCTCAGTTTTCCACCATACACCGACAACGCAAATTATTAAGATTAGTAAGTCGTCATATAGGTGAAATACACTTGAGTACGACATTAAACACCAATCAAACAAATAAACAAATCAACTGTTTAATCAATGTTTCCAGTATACATAGTTTTCCAGTTCCATGTATGTGTTAGCCGTTACTTGGTCTCTAAACGATTTTGGTTATTTTTTTTTACTTATTTTTTTCACCTGAACACTGCAGACATTTCATATTAAGAAATCTCAAGCTGAACTCAAATTAAGGTCCTCTGTAGTATTAGGAACTCTGTAGTATTGCGAAATTACAGCAGTTGAAATATATAAACTATGAACTAACATAACACTAAGTTTGATATTAGTAAACAGACATCTTATCAGGCAAAAGAAAAAAAATTGTCAGCTGATATATATTTTTTTACACAGAGAATTTTAGGGTCAGTCGGGTTGCACTACTGCAAGCACAGATAATATTATGAATAGCCTAGTGGCAATGAATGCTCTCTTTATAATGCATACATGTATTATCTCAGAAATTTACATACAAGTATATGTTACATCCATATAAACAATGTTTCATTTTGATTGTAGGTGGCCGTAGTGAAATTGAAAGACACAGAACAGGTTTTTGCAATGAAAATCCTCAATAAATGGGAGATGTTAAAACGTGCAGAGGTAAGACAACAATGATACTCTTATTCAAAAAGTCAATATTCCAGGAATTTTGCGTCCTAGTTATGTCTCTTAAAATACATATGCACTGATAGAGAAATGTCATTTGATATCTGATTTGGCCTAAATTAGTATATGTTAAACAGAAGACAAAATGTCTCAATGGAAATTGGACTGCAGGGCATTTATTGTATAAATCATCCTGGAATTGGATACATGTGGGTTAGGAGTACTGCTATTAATTATAACAAAAAACATGACATAAAATACCAGCAGATTTTGTTTGGTATGTATTCCATAATACCATCATAGTACTACTGCTGTTAAAACAGGAAAAGTTTTCTTTTACATCATGATTGAGCAAAAAATGAGAGAATTTATTTGGGAATGAGAGTATTCATTTGTGAGGATAAAATATAAAAAAACACATCTTGTCATCATTGCTTTGGTTAGGATGGAAAATACATGAGTTCAGCAGAATTGATTGTTGGCAGCACATATCAATTCAGAGACATGAGGAAAGGACCAATTTATATCCCATTAGTGTATGGATTTAATCGGACGTTGTACACGGGCTGAACTGTGCAAGCCCTCATATCTTTGTAATCTGTGCAGTATTTCACCAGCAGAGATGATGTTTATTGATTTGCTATCCAGCCAGTGTGGAGACTTAGCTTTCCTGACTGGGGTTTAGAACAAAGATGTCTAATGGGTTATGTTTAATATTAGCTTGTTTTTTATGTTACTATTCTCGCCTCGAAATTCCCTTTGCTGGCAGACCTGTGCTCTATAAGTTAAGGGGCATCAGGAAGCCGATTTGTTGTGGTGTCCTGCTTTAAGTCCTGTCCTTGCCCAGTGGCATCTTTGTCCCAAGGTTGTTTAGGGTGGTTTCCTTCACCCATTGGGCTGGCACGTCATCATTTGAGTGACATAACGGCATAAGATCGCAATCAAACAAACAAACCAACCTTTGGTGGCATAACTGATAAACCTTTCTTAGAATTTTTGCTCATGTAACCAATCTTTGTATGAGAGCCTTCTGTGCCCCAGTGCTCTAAGAGCTAATGGGCATCAGGGAGCCGATTTATTGTGGTTCCTGTTTTCTTTCCCTGTAAATGTATCATGGCGTCTATTCCCACTGATTGGAGTACGCCATTAAACACCAATCAAATAAATAATCGCCACTGATTGGACTAGCACGCCATCCTACGAGTGAAATTACAAACAAACCTTGGATGTACTTTGACAAAATATTCTAATTAAATATGTTAATTTACAGAAGTAAAAATATGTAACAATAGTGTAATGTTTAATGTAATTCATTGTATGACAGGGGCGTTTGTAGTGAAAGTGCATGGAGGAATAAAGCAATCTTTAAGAAAGTGAATTTCTTATAAACAAAAGTCAGCAAGTTTCCTGGCTGGTTATTTACTCCTTATAATAGCTTAATTTCAGAGCAGATAATTTGATGTATTATAGAAACATGATGAACTGGTACTGGCTAAGATAGATGTGCCCTATAAATCAGTCCTTATATTAACTCTTGATTTGTACTCTTGGGTTAATCCCTGTTATGAAATTATGATAAATCTTCTGTGGTATGTGCTATTGAACACTCCATTATTACATTATAGGTCATGTTTCTTGAATGCTCCATTTAGTAAACAGTAACCATTCTGCTGCCTGACACTGGTGATTTATTGTAAATAGCTTCTGACTATCTCTGAGAGTGACAGCCAGTCTGACTATTATGTCCTAAATCCTAAATCTGAGATATTGTGGAAAATTGTTTTTCGTCATTTTAGATAACTCTCCCTGGGCCTAACTCTTAGCATATTTCTTAACCTGTGACTGTCCATATATCCAAAACTTAAAAAAACTTTCATAGCTTATCAGGGTTCCAGATAACAACTTTCATAGCTTATCAGGGCTCCAGATAACTTTTGGCTTCATGAGCTAGTCACACCGTTTTCTGAGGGTGGGGCAAACTTGTTAATGCATTTATCAGATGGTCAGGATATCTCAGACACGAAAACTACACTTACTTTTGAATTTGTTATGCATATATATGATATTCAAGCCATTTAAGTAAAATATTTCATTTGAAAAAAAAAAAAAAAACAAGCATAACAAGCTACAGCAAGGCAAAGTTTTTGGGGATTTTGATTGACATTTACAATCAAACAATCACACATCAATGCGTTTTGATATGCAACTGTTAGAGTATGATACCCATCTAAATAAAACCCATGCGTAAAATATCCAAATACACTAAATGATATCCTCAACAAATTTGACCTTCAGGGCACAAGTTTTAAATAATTTAATTTAATTAAACATTGCTCAGTTATTATATAGCATACCACTTTGACACCTTCACATAACATTCATCTTCATATGCAGATGTGCAACGTAAAACTTTTTCCACAAATTTATGCAAATTTCTACCTAAATTAGCTGTCTGCCGTCCAACATATCTTCTCCGGACCATAGCTCAGTTACTATTCAACGTATGACTTTGAAACTTTCATACAACATTATTCTTAATATGGACATGTGCAACGTAAAACTTTTTTTGCAAATTTAAAAAATTCTACCTAAATTATGTAAATAATCTGTCTGTTGTCCGTCATATCTTGTCCAGACCATAGCTCGGTTACTATGTAGCATACCGAATATCACGCATAAGTACGTCCGATTTTTTCCCAACTATATCCCAAGGTTCCTCTTTTCCAGTGTTTATTTAAGTAATTAACAGACAAAGAATCGATTAGGGCAATTAGCGAGTGGTAACAGGATTATCCGAAGGCTCACAGGGGTCCGGGGATCACAGCCAGACATGTGTATTTGCCGACTAGGCTGTCCTCTTGCTCAGTGACGGGTCTATTTAGAATGCATATTTATCAAAGACAAAAGGCATAGTGTACTGATAAATCTGCTTGTATAAACTAATAGATACAAATAATTCATACTAACATATGTAAAAAAAGGACACTTTGATCAATTTACACAAGCCTACCACAGCGCCTTTGTCGCCATACAAGTTAATTTCCGCAACCAATTTCACAAAAAAAAACTTTCCCAAGCAACAATAAAACATAATCAGAAGGAATTTTGACATCAACCGGTATATTCCGCTGGCAAACTTGCTGTGACAAAACGATCGGATGACAAGTTATTTACAAGCTCTCTTCAGATTCACTAGCCTCCCCGGTATTTATCTCTGTGTCATCATCAGTATCATCATTTTCGGCAGAAAGTTCAAAATCTTCGAGATCCGATGTGGTAAATCCATAAAATGAGCCGTCAGAGTCGCTGTCACTTTCGCTGACATTAGTTGCCATTTTGAATTTTCTTCGAAGGAAGGACTGAACGAATTTTACGCCAAATTCGGAGCTTTGCGTGGGAATTTAGGTGATGTGGCCTACTACAACCAATCAAAAGTACGATACCATGTATCTGTGGCTTTTATTCATTGAAAATTTAAAGATTTGAAAAGAAAAAATGTAAAAAAAAGGACACTTTGATCAATTTACACAAGCCTACCACAGCGCCTTTTTCGAGCATTGTTGTCGCGAATTCGATAAACAAGAGAACACTCATGGTTGAAGCAATGCACATGTTGTAGAAGTTCTCACTGGGCATGCGTAATTGATTGACAGCAGCGAGCTGTGGGCAAGTCCATTGTCTTTGAAACGGCACGACAGCCATTGATATTCTGAGAAACTCAAAACGATATCTATTCCATAGGCGCACCAAATTATGTATCATGATTTGAATAACTGTCCACTAGTTTCCTTCAAGCACTTGAAACTTATTTATTCATAATACATAAGTATAGTGTACGTAGGCCAAATGCTGAACACAGACAAATTCAAATATGGAAAGATTTCTAGGTATACATGAAGGACTCTTGTATTTACACTGCAGTTATTTTAGCCTTGATTTTTCAAAAATATATATTATTTTTTTTGATGAAGGAGGGTGGAGGAAAGCAAAATTTCCTTTCTCTACATTTAAACAAAAATATATATTTTTGTATAAATGTAGAGAAAGAAAATGTTTCCTGCTATATACATATATTATTAAATGCCTTGCCGTTTTGCTGTTTTCGTATATCCCCTTGCCCTTATAAGATGCTCTATAATAGGTTCATTTAAAAAAAGGACACACATTGATTTTAATCCATGCGTAAATAAACTATCAGTGTGGGTTTGGTACGGTTTTAAAAAGATACTTAAAAATGTTATGATTTAATTTCTTGTTTTCCGGAAATTAATCCTGTGATGGTGTTTATTGAAATAATTTTTAATCACATAACAGAAAACAGTAAACGTAAAAATTCACTAGTTTTATCATTTGGGACTTCATTTTTTCCAATATCTCGCATATTATGGCATAACCCATTGCTAGGTCTCCAGGTAGCCAGCCAGACAAACAGCGTGAGAAAACACACGTCTGAGTTTAGGCAAAATATTGGACTAGGCTGGAAACACTGCTTACAAGAGGAGCTATTGGGGGTTCTATGAAATCGCTTCCATTGAATTCAAAACATTGACCTGTTAGTAAATAATCGGAAATAATACCTGAAGTTAGGGGTGAGCGGCGACTGGAAGCTATAATGTGTTATCGCGAGGCACTGATTGGGGGCTGCATGTCCTCAGCTGGCAGCATATACAATGTAGGCTACATATAGCTACGGCTTTGTATGCGCTAGTCTTTACGTGGCGGACACTTTTATTTTATTTTGGCTTTCGTAGAAAAAGTTTTCAAGATATCAAGACAATTCCCAGTAGGTCTATAAATCTAAAAGCTGTTGTCCAGTCAGGCCTAGTCTGGGGGAATTTGTGTCATGCTGGGTTATTACTAGGCATTGTTGTGGTTAGTGTGTGTAGGTGATTAGCAAGCCGTCAGGGCGTAAATAGCCCTAGCTATTGATGTATCCCGCGGACAAACTTTTACGTTAACCGCCCCGGACGAACTTTTACGTGACTTACGGTATCACTTTGACACTTGACTTACACATAACATTCTTCTCCATATGCTGATGTGCAACGTTAAATCCAATCAAACAAACAAACCTAAATTATGCAAATTAGCTGTCTGTCATCCGACATATCTTGTCCAGGCCATCCATGATTGCTTCTTTTCTAGTAATAACTTGCGAGCATCATTTTATTCTATAATCAGACCCTGAAGTCAAATAAATCAAAAGAATCCTTAGCAACATCACATATAGCTCAAAATTACTTTGTGTTTATTGTTGTTTACAGACTGCCTGTTTTAAAGAAGAGCGAGATGTGTTGGTACATGGTGACAGGCGGTGGATTACAAACCTACATTATGCCTTTCAAGATGACACATACTTGGTAAGATAAGCTCACATTATTTCTGTGGTTCACACCTGAGAATTTCAGATTGCACTGTTGACTTTTTTCAGTTTAAGTTTTGTGCACTTCAACAAATCGGAGCAGTTGTTGAATGGCAAACAGATTTTGGCAATGTGTTTCCTCTTTTAAGAGTAACTGTGTGTTATAGGAATCTTGTTTCTGTTTCCGTGTGTTTTGCTCACTTACTGATATCGATAGAAAAACTTTGTTTCCAATATTAATACATTATCTGTTCTTCATAAAAGAGATAGTGTTAGTCGGCTTCAGTCAGACCGAATGCTTTAAACATTGTCTCATGTTTTCTGGTACCGTTTCTCGGTTCTCAAATAGCAAGGTATAATAAAAATTGTTCATAAATCTGCTGTTTTGACCATAACTGTTTCTTGGAAAATCAAAAGTTTATTCTGGTTAAATGCTTGAATTTCTTTCTGTGCTTTTATATCAACCATAGTACCGGTACAATACATGTATGTATATATCTTCTTTTCTTTTCTCTCAGTATCTTGTTATGGATTACTACTGTGGTGGGGATCTTCTGACGTTGCTCAGTAAATTTGAGGATCGGCTACCAGAGGATATGGCCAGGTTCTATATTGCTGAAATGGTACTGGCGATCCACTCGCTCCACAAACTGGGCTACGTTCACCGTGACATCAAACCAGATAACGTCTTACTAGACAGGACAGGTCATATAGTGCTAGCAGATTTCGGATCTTGTCTTCGGTTGTTGGAAGATGGAACGGTAAGTTTGTAGCTCCTTCTGCTATTGCCAGATTTTTGTAAACGCTAATCCACCCTGGAGAGGAACATTTAAATTAGACAAGTATTGAACTGAAAGTATAGTTTTCACTTGTTTAGAAATGTCAGAATAATGACAATGTAAACAAATTAATGGAATCAAAGTCCCACATCACAGGTATTCTTAAAAAACGCCTTTAATTATTCCACGGACGGTTGTGTGGTGCCATTTCAAAAATTTTGATTGATTTTTACGTGTCCCTTTTGTGATCGCATTTCCGCTTTTTTTGTCGCCATACAAGTTAATTTCCTCAACAAATTTCACAAAAAAAAACTTTCCCAAGCAACAATAAAACATAATCAGAAGGAATTTTGACATCAACCGGTATATTCCGCTGGCAAACTTGCTGTGACAAAACGATCGGATGACAAGTTATTTACAAGCTCTCTTCAGATTCACTAGCCTCCCCGGTATTTATCTCTGTGTCATCATCAGTATCATCATTTTCGGCAGAAAGTTCAAAATCTTCGAGATCCGATGTGGTAAATCCATAAAATGAGCCGTCAGAGTCGCTGTCACTTTCGCTGACATTAGCCGCCATTTTGAATTTTCTTCGAAGGAAGGACTGAACGAATTTTACGCCAAATTCGGAGCTTTGCGTGGGAATTAAGGTGACGTGGCCTACTATAACCAGTCAAAACTACGATACCATGTATCTGTGGCTTTTATTCGTTGAAAATTTAAGTTTCGAAAAGAAAAGATCGACATTCAACCAATCAAGAGGCCTTTATTAGGCGATGTCTGCAAAGCCAATGAAGCGGCTCGACGCAGTGTAACAGTTAAACTATTCTTCTGCACACACTGTAGAGTATTAGTTGTGTGTGTTCCAATAAAGCAGGCTGTTAACTTATATAACAGTAAAGCTCTGTACATCTGGTTGAACAGCAGGACACCTGACCTCTGATGGCATGCTCTTAACTTGATTGAAAAAAATGGAAGTCATGTGACAAACTTGACAACTTCCCCAAGATTAAGAACTATTGTAGTAAAATCAGTAAACTTAAACTGTGGTCCCAGAAAATGTACATGTACCTGGCAATGACAGTTCAATTCTACATTGTACGCAGAGATTTTAAAGAAAGCAATAATGGAATTGTCTTTAAGGGATTCCTCTTTGAAAATATTTATTGAATTACGAACTTTACTCATGGCCACATACATGTATGAAATCCACGTCTGGTATACAAATTACCCATTTTGAATGTGGTGAGTTCAAGCCCTTGCACATATACAATTCGTTCATTTTTATTTATGGCATATGACATCATTTTGTAAGAGATATTTAATACACGTATTACTGATATATGACCTATATAAACATGTTGAAGTATTTGCCAACAAGGCACAATGTGAACTAGAATGGCCTGAGCTCCAAATATCATATCATGCTGTTTTTGTGTGACTCCATAAAAACGGTAAATGAACACCCAAATGGTTGTCTTGTAGAGGATTCCAGATTTTGAATGGATATAAATTTTGCCCTGTACTGTATCTTGGTAGCCTCTCTGAGCTAAGGGGGCATCAGGAAGACAATTTTCTGTTTTGTCTTTTTTTTGTCTTGTGAATGTATTGTGGCGTCTTTTATGTTACCAGCATCGCTTAGGGCGCTTTTCTTGACCCATTGGTCTTGCAAACAGTCATATTAGTGAAATAAACTTAAGTATGGTGTAAAACCCAATCCCCAATTATAATTTAACAAACTTTAATATTTGTTTATAATGTGTTTTTCAGGTACAGTCCTCAGTGGCAGTTGGTACCCCTGACTATATATCTCCAGAAATCCTTAGGGTGAGTTCTCTTTAAATAATGTAAAATAATTTTTCATATTTTTCAACACTTTTCTCGAAACACTGTACAGTTCAAATGTGATGTAAGTAAAATACCTCAAGTATGATATGAAGTATAAAGCAAATGTCTTTGTATGTCTGTCAAATTAAACTAATCTATATCCAGATAGTTAAATGAGTTTAAATTTTTTTTTGCCCTCTGTGTTTCTGCAAAAATAAGAAACATTTAAATCTCTAGTATGTTTAATAAAAGCTATAAATGATATTTATACTCACCCGTCTTAAGTATAGTATTTTTTGTGACTGCATTTGTGCTCTGGCTAAGGGTAGTATGGTTTAGCTAATATTCATTCTTTCATACTTAACACTGGAGGAACATTATCTCTCCAACAGAGGTATTACTTGAAGTGGTGTCACATTATCTGTCATTTCTTATTGGAATGCACTTTAGTAATATAAAGTGAAATTCCCCCAACCACGGAGCTAAACATTAATCAATCAATGTTAGCTAATACTAATATCTGAATTTCATGCTGAACCTCGGTTGACAAAACTTGCATGTTGCCAGCGTCGTTTACGGTGATTTCCTTCACGGATTTGGCCTGCATGCCGTCATATAAGTGAAATAACCTTGAGTATGGCATAAAACCCCAATCAAACAA
Source organism: Katharina tunicata (assembly GCA_032466195.1). NCBI lineage: Eukaryota > Metazoa > Mollusca > Polyplacophora > Chitonida > Mopaliidae > Katharina > Katharina tunicata. The sequence goes on along the minus strand of JAVFBZ010170475.1, from coordinate 6,406 downwards.
TCTATGCTGCCAGTGTTGTTTCATGTGGTCTCATCCACCATTTGGGCTGGCATGCCGTCATATGAGTGAAGTAACCTTAAGTACGGCATAAAATCCAAATCAAAGAAACAATGAAATAAAACTAGCAAAAAGCTAGCTGAGCTGATAAGACTTTCTATAAATCTGGACTTCTCAGAAGCTGTCTGATAATGCTTTCATTCAGTTGTAATGAAATGTTTAGGCAGTGACACCAAATCTGGTTCTCTCACAGATAATAGTTGCCTACAAACTGATAATTCTGACACATTGCCAGATAAGAAACAATAGATCGCTTGTTTCTCTTGGCTTATTCTTAACTGGCTTGTCTGTCTCTGTTACTTTAGTGGATAACACACCAGCAAGTTTTTTTGTGGCAATCTTCTGTGGCCAACATAATTTTAAATAATTTTTCCTAACGCTAGATGGCTACTGTGAATAAAATATCACAGGCCAGAATTATAAAGCATATTTTTTTTTGTTATTTTTATGATGATTTGTTACCTTTAATGTTTAAATTTTCATTTTATTTAAATAATGAGTTTACTGTAGAAAAAGAAACAAAGATTAAAAATAGCTAGCTAATGATATTATCTATGGGACTATTATCTTTACCAATTCCATATTTTATTTATACATATTGCATTTTTTCTGATATAGAGCATTTAAAAGGTTTCATATATTGTGTCGGGGAGTTATTCATGTCTATCCTTCATTACACAAATCTATGTTAACATAGAAATTTCACAGTTCAGTACAATCTAAATATTTCCCAAATTGGCCATACAATTTTATGTAAATATTGGAGGAATGTTTTTCTCATAAATGCTGGAGCATGTGGTTGGGTGGGAGCCTCCTTTGCCCTGGTGCTCTCTGAGCTAAGAGGCATCAGGAATCGGATTTGCTGTTGACCAAGCCCTGACTAGTATAACGGTTTACCATAAGTGGGATAACCTTAATTACAAAATTAAAGGGCAATCTAACAATGAAACATTTGTGATATGTGCGTTAATGTTTTTGTTATTTTGTATTCCTATTCCTTAGGCAATGGAGGATGGTCATGGGAAGTATGGGCCAGAATGTGACTGGTGGTCATTGGGAGTGTGTATGTACGAAATGTTGTATGGTGAGACGCCCTTTTACGCAGAGTCACTCGTGGAAACCTACGGAAAGATTATGAATCATCAGGTAATATTCTGTTTCCAAAAGTATTTATATAACATCAAGGGAGTTTTTAAGTTGGAATAACATTATGTTAGTTTCTTACCATTGAGATACAGATGTGAAATAATGCACCTCTTAATCTTTTGTATCCATGATGTAAAACAGTCACCTATTTCATTATTTTTAAATCAATTTTAGACTGGCAAACAAAGACTAAATCAATTTTGAAGTTAGTTCAAAGAATTTGACATGCACAGGTGAAAACACGGAATTACTTTATAATTTTGCCTAGGGGTTTAACAAAGATGTAGCTGTGGTACATTGCGTGATTAACCCCTCAGACGTCATTTTGGTACCGAGTCAAACCCCAAGACGCCACACAGTGTTGAGAGTTTTGACAAGGTATCCAAAAAATGTCAAAGGTGTTAAACACGCAATCTAACACCGGTAGGGAGGTTTTTAATAAACACCTTTCTAATCCGATAAAACAAAAGAAGTAAGTCCTAATATGTAACAGTGGTGTTAACGCTAAGCCAACACTTTCCTGCAAAGGGGACATAACTGGGAGAGGGTTAGAATATGCATTCAAAACCCTGAAATTGATATAAGATTTTAACTGTTTTACAAATCAGTAAGTACAATCTTAAAGAATTTATGAAGTAATAAATTTATGAGTATAATAATGTTTATATTTTATGTATTTGTACAGACACGGTTTGAGTTTCCCACTGATGTAGATAACATTACACAAGATGCTAAAGACCTGATCCGTCAACTTATTGGTACTGCTGATAAACGCTTAGGAAAAAACGGATTAGAAGATTTTCGTGATCACCCTTGGTTTAAAGGCATAGACTGGGAAAATGTCCGACAACGTAAGTGCTAGAAAAATTCCTATGGATATCAGCTTCGTGTGAAAAAAGATTTTCTGAAAGGCCTGAAATTCTTCCTGTGCAATAATTCTCAATTTGCTGAAATGGCATATAAAATGTTCCCTATTAAATTGCCTTAATCTTCATTGTTTCGATCTTAGATTTTGTACACAAAGAAAGAATTAGGAAACTCCTTGTAAGCTTGCAACCATGCCATTGCCCAGTTGGTTGGGGGTTAACCTGCTGAGTACCTACATTTACTTAACTCTGCTTATTTTTTTACCAGTGGCTGCAGTGTTTTCACCATACACCTTTTACACAAAGTCACCATATAAGAGTAAAGTATTTAACACTAATCACATAAATTTAAGCTTGCGTTTTCTGTTTAATGTATAGTAATACTTCATTGGGGTTGGGGTTCCGGTGGCTGCGGAGTTCGTTGGTGTTTTT
>JAVFBZ010170465.1:0-16489 GCA_032466195.1 Katharina tunicata | reverse complement strand
ACACGGCCAAAAATTGGTGGGTCTGAGCCGGCTCTGATCCGGATCAGGTTTAGGTTTGCGTATACACGGCAGAAAAAAGGTGGACTAAATCTGATCCGGATCAGAATAGTCCGCCTTTTTTGACCCACCAAATTTGATGGGTAAAAAATAATCTGCATCAGTTTAGTTTAGTTCACCTACAGGTGGCGCTCTTGGAATGCCGTGGCGTTATCTAGGAATGCCGTGACGTTTTTCCATTGTGTAGCCGCTCGCTCAAGCAAGCTGGCAGTGTGCCAAGATTCCCGCGACGCTTGCTGACAGGGCTGTCAAAAGTGCCGTGTAACCGCAAACCTCCATTGATTGGCGAACTAAAAAAAGCCAGCTCTGGTGCGGATCAGAACCGGCTCAGTTTAGTTCACCTTTTCGATGCCCGTGTAACCGCGGCTATAAGCAAATTGTGTACCGTTGGTATTATTTTACATAGCAGACCATCGGTATATTTAAGAAATAAATAAGTTCTTGACCATTGAAATAGTCTTAAAATCCAGATAACAAAATAAAATGTTTGACAGTAAAATATAAATGTTAACACTCTATTGATCAATTTATGCAAAAAACGAAATTTTTAACAGCCGAAAGATTACCTGAAGAAGTTAATATGTAAACTTGCATTAAAACTATAAGGTGTAAAAATTATTTACCGTCAAAAGCTCCCGAGGCTAAGCGGTATCCAGATTTGTCTGAGGCTATGACAGTTACTTCTATACCACCTCCGTGAGAGTCGGCGATCTGATATACCAATTTACCCGTTTCCATCTCCCACACCTGGCATTATAAGTCTTTTAATGGATGATTTGTATCGTTGTGTTATAGATAAAGTTTCAACACTCCAAACTGATAATTCTCAATTTGTTGTTATAAAGTTTTAAAAAAAAGAACTGAAACAGACATTATATTATCTGTAATAAACATAATGTAAAAGGTAATATTGACCAACTGAAAACAAAAATACTGTTTTTAGGATATAAAACGAAACTTACAAGACGTTAGACTTGTCCGTGTCATGGTATTGTATTCGATTTTTTCTTGATATAAGTTAGGAAAAAAACCGAATTAAGAAATTAAAACAATTAAGAACAAATTGTGACAAAATATATGCGATTTGTTTTTTTACTGAGATCTTCTGTCTCTGTAATCTCGATCAATATTTACCTTAATGATTGATTCTGTACATACTGTTATCACCTGGTTTAACTCCATGTTATACAGAACCTAAGACAAGAAAGATAAATTATACAGCAAAATTTCAAAAAATTAAATAAGAAAGCATAAAGCAAAGGCAACTATATTAGGCAACCGCCTGGGCTCTGCGGGCCTCTGACTTCGTTATAGGTCGTGGGTGGTTTTTACCAGTTTTTTTAACCACCGAAAATAAAACATAGTAAATAAATAAATTAATAAATTATTTAATTGCATTATGTATTGAACTGCTTTTGGAAATTGTAACAAACGTAGTGTACGTAGTCTAACCCTTCCTTGGTTTTGCATCGTGTGCAAATATACTTGAAAACGTAGACAGCCGAGAGACGACGGCCAAGCAACAAACACCGACATGTTTATGGCTGTTCGGGATTACTCTCGTTCACAACTTGCAATTGTCAGCAAGTTCTTAAATGTCATTAATCTCATCTTAGATCAAACTTTATACTAAGTTTACTTAAAATAAAATTATTCCGAGGAAACTTTCAAAGCCATAAACAAGTCGGTGTTTGTTGCTTGACCGTCACCTATCTGCTGTCTACGTTTTCAGGACTATTTGCACACGGTATATAAGCGGGAGATGGACTGATGGGGTAGAATATGGAATTGGTATGTAGCTTACTTGACTGATGGGTCTGTCGTGTGTATGGGGAACCTGCATTGTGTCCTGTACTGATCTGGTGAGAGGCCAGGCATCTATAACACTCGATCCTGTTAATAACAAAACATCTAACAGTAAAACTTCAAAATCTAACAAGGGGTCGCCCGTGTTTCAGTTGGTTGATCGTTAGACTGCTGAGTCCCCTTCACAGTAACCGATAAAGGTTCGAATCGCTCTGTGGACCTTAGGTATATGAGGAAGTTTCCCGGTGTATGGCTGTGGAGATCGCGAGTGGTTTTTACAAAGCTTCTCCTCGGGTTTCCACCATTAACCGGCAACGGAAAGTCGTTTAAGTGAAATACCGTTGAGTACCACGTTAAAACCAAATTGAATAAATAAATAAATCACAGTCTAAGATATTTTTGATAATCATCTTGGTGTTTGTTTGGGAGGAAAAATTACTTTCAATTGAGATTTCAAAACTTTTTTTAACAACATGTCTTTTTCAAACGATATATGAGATCCTGTAATCTCTTAAATTCATTTTATACCTTTAATATAGGGATTTTTCTATATCTGAACTGAACAATAATAATAGAAGTTTCTAAGATTGCTTATACTGTTTGGCCACAGGGCCTCGCAAATCGCAGAAAATTAATAAAATCATTAGCCATAATCCCAACAATCAATAGGTAATGTCAGAATACCTGGTTAATAGACTTCTGGTAATATGCAATAACAATGACTCAGCAGGCCGCATGGGTTTTATTGGTTTCACAGGTGGGTCTACAGAGGAACTACGCATTTCATTTGGTGGAAAATATCGATTTATTACACAAACATTTATCTAGCAGAGGTTACAATATAGCTCGTCCATAGGCTGAAAGATAGTTCAATGGAAAACTGTAGAAAATGCAATCAGAATAGCAGCTCTTTAATTTCAATTGTGATGACGTATCGATAAACATTCATATATACTCTTTACAAAACATACCTGTGACTAGTTTTTCGTGTTTATTGTCAAATATCATGGAGTATATTCTCTTTTCACCAGGTCTTTCTTCGTTATCTGTGAATATCTGAAATAAACGGACAATTTTGAGTAATGTTACCGAGCTACTCTGCAATACACACCGTTGGATAGTATAGCTACAAACCGGCAAAAAGCATAAGGAAAAAGCAATGAGTAATGACGGTTTTTTATCGGAGAAAGACAAGTCGATTGTGACAGTTCGATATATAAGTTCGAGATATGGGGCCTCCGCGACGGAGTGGTCTAGACGTGAACACTACTAGAGTGTATGCCTATGGCTCACAGATCCCCCTCACATCTGAGTTCGTAAGTTCAAAAACTCGTTTGGGCTGTATGTGGGTTATTATGCCAGCCATCGGCGGAAGGTCGTGGGTTTTCTCGGTTCTACCCAGTTTGTTTCCCACATTAAAGCTGGCCAATGATCAGCTGTTGGGACATAATTTATGTTGGTCTAACATTGTAAATAAACAATGTACTAGTGATATAAAGATTAAAACTAAAATAATGGAATGACCTACTTGTAAACTGGTTAAGGTGTGGATATCCCAGACTCGAATCACTCTGGCTGTTGACAAGCTAATGATATGCTGATCCCGCTCATTGCAGCATATATCTACTATGGTGAACAGATGACCCAACAGTTTACCTGAAACATGATTTAAAGCAATGAATATACCTCAGATTTTACTCCACAGACAATTTCAGCGTATATCACGATCTGGCGCATGTCCCTTGTCAGCATTAGTTTGCAAATCGGTTTGAATTTTACTTAATAGTAGTACAGTTGGCGTTCTACTTAGCGGTATGCCCGACTTTTTGTCAAATTTGCTGACCAAGGGCTTTATTCTAGGTTTGAAACATTATCACTAATAGAGAGCAGTTTAGAGAAAGAAAATTATTACGGGAGAAGCACATAGCAAATATGGCAAATTAGTTTCTAAACAGCCAAATAGATTGAATGATTATGATTTAACTCATATGTTTCGTTTCATTATTAGAGCGTGACCCGATCAACAAGTGTTGTCCGTTAACTTCCGCAGAAAGGGACATTATTTTACCATCAGCCTTTTATCTAAATATGTTATAAACCTATATAAAAACAACCTTAATGGCACCATCTTCACTGCTACCTGGGTAACGTTTAAACCCACGAATTGACCTATACATGGTAGATAAATGGTCTGCATTTGAAGGAATAGTATATTAAATCTGCATTGTGTAAACAAATGATAATATTTTGTCACATTCAACGCGAATAATTTTGTAATTAGCTAAGAACATAAGAACAATGTTTGTTCTAATTAAGCTCACCTGTGGGCCTGGAGAATATATGTGGATGCCACAAACGTATTGCCTTGTCCACTCCACCCGTGGCAATGATGTTAGCTCGTACGCAATAACTGAAGGCATTTACTCCTTTCGGAATAGCAACTCCACGAATCTCGCTGAAACGAGCAAAGTTTTCATTTTATTTGTTCATTCATTTAATTTATCTATTAATTATGTTTAAAAATCGTGAATGGTTGCTTAATATTTGTTTTCACATTCATGAAAAGAAATTTTACCGAATTCCCAACTGTTATGAAATATATGAGAAAATGAAGAACAAATGAAAGGAATTTCTTACCCGTTGTCATATATCCTGTCGATTTCCTCGAGTACGAATGACTGAGCACTGCTGGGTGAACAGGACGCGAAACACCTCAGTTCAGGGTAGTAGCTAACCTAAAAACACACAGGGTGCAATCCGTCATTTATAAAATGTATAGCCCTTATTATCCTTCCCAGACATCAGTTTTGCAAAATGTGCTCTTTGGCAGTTTGTCAATGTACACGTTAAGTAAAAAGGCAAAAAAATGTATACACTTATCCTAATGTTTAGTTATGTTCGTTATTGGAAAGGAGTACAAGAAACATTAAAACAGGTGATGTACGATTCTTATTATTCCAATGCTTATACATGTAATAAAACAAACAAAATGTTCTTACTTTAAGAACCCAATCGTCATGCAGTTTTCGTCTACGTATCGGCCTGTGAACAGACATGTGAGCATGTATCAAAGATTACCTGCTTCTTGTATTGTAACTTTATAGTACTGAACAAAACCAATTCTTGTTTTCAGCCTTTAGGGGTTATTTGAGCCCTTGGTGAAAGGCGGACAGTTAGATAAACACAATTATTCTGAAACTTTAAGTCATGACTGATGATGATGACAGTCGCATGCATTTCATTGAGTGCTTAATTAGAAAGACATCTAACCAAGCTGTTCTCTTACATAATTCAACACTACAATACAGAATAAGCGTTAATTAGAAAATATGACATAATATTAAGTAGCCAAGATGAATCAAAATGATCATATATACCTTCTAATAATACTGATATATTTGGCATTGTTCTAATAACCGACCATTGAGAGTACTAATTTTGTTTGTATAAAATCTCCTCATCAGAACAGACACTGATTGACAAGGAATTTTAGTTTGATGTATTGATTCAGCACTCTCTTCTTTGATACTTGTGTATATAAAAGAGCGAATCTATACGACCTTCAGAATAAGGCGCCGTCAACATTAAGCCAGCATTACCACAAAATAAGGCACACGCTGTTACTTAACTTACGCAGTGAGTTTATGTGGCTCTATGACAATGTTATTTCTATTGTCAGCTCCTTTTGAGTTTTTCATGGTAAGGTCCTTGATAGATATGGTCATAATATTGATAAACCCTTGGTCATCCCCAAACATAATGGTGTCTTCATGAGTTTGACCGGGGATTGGCACATACGTCATGCACTGGGGAGAATGCTCAATTGGCTTAATGGCAAAAAGACTCTGAGGAGAAAAACAAATAACAAGTTTATTATAATAACGTTATGAACGTGGTAAGAAAACCATAAGTAGTTGGCCTCTATTGAATTTGGGATATATTGCAGTACAAAGGCTAGCAAAAATGTACTATACTGCAAAATTTGCTTTCTTTGGTCATATTTTATTTTAATGTTAAATCTCTGTTAAAGTTAAACTAAGCTGGAAGCCGTGTCTAAAGAAACGTAGGATAAACATCTTTACATGCCAGAAAAAGAGTATCTTTCCTAACCATAGTTTTCATAAAACGCCTTCACGGATTCGAACCCACGGAATTAATGCGAGTTGAAATGCCACACCAATCAGCGGAAGGTTGGGGGTTTTCTGGGTTCTATTTAGTTTTTTTCAACAATAATAGCCTATATTCGTGTTTGATATTTAGCCCTGGTTTAAAGTCAGACAAATAATTAACATAGCAAATTTGATGGATTTTCAACTTACTAGCACAGTTATCAAGCTAATTATCTAGAAGTTGAAAATCCATCAAACTGTTGTTGTGTTGCATTCTAAACTTCTAAATGTTACTCACAGAATATAAATGCTTTAATAATTAAAAAGCCCTACTGTTACAGTTACTTTACCTGGTTCTTTCCCTTAGCTCTACTATCCCAGACAACAATACTCCTCTCCGTACAACACGCCATCCGTCTCAACGATGGCAGGTAGTCACATCCTGTTGACCAGGCTGATTCCTGGGGCAGAAACAGGCATATTAATAGATATCGACAATCATTCGAGATCAGGGGCCCGTTTCACAAAGCGATCTTAGGCTACGTTAAGCGAAAATACAAGAGCGACCAGTATTGGAGGCATTGCGTTGTCATGGTAGTTACGTTCAACGTAAGCTAAGATCGCTTTGTGAAACGGGTCTCTGGACTTTATCGAAGAACAATCAAGTGAGGGGGGCGACTTATTTATGTTATTTTGGAATAAACATGCATCCAAAGAGATACATATCCAAAGATAGTCATTATAGGCTTATCTATTCTATAAAAGGGATGAGTTACTTATCCATGAAAATCAACTGATGATGGACAATATACGAGGATCAGCAACCCAGAAGTGTGGCATATCGCTTGTTTTGGTGATCCTTTGGAAGTTTAATATATTTATTTGAATGGTGTTTAACGTCGTACTACAGGGTATTTCACTTATATGACTACATTGCGTTGCCAGCGTATGGTGGAAAACCAGAAAGAAACCTCGTAAAAACCCACACTGCGATCTCCGCAGCCACCGTAAAACTTCCCCCTATATACATAGGGTGCCAAGGCGTTTCGAATCTAAACATGGCATATAGTGAAAGGAAATCCTAAGCTCAACGCTCAACCAACTGAGCCACGACGAGGTCCTAATTTTAAAGTGACACAGTTGTTAGTACGATACAGCCTCAGTATAAAGGCTTTACACTGATTAGATTCGATGAGTAACGAATACAGGACTGTTCTAATTGGTGTGTGTTGTTATTGACACGCCAATATAATACTGCCAAAGTATTCTACTTAACCTAATTTTGAAACTGGACATAGAAAAAAATAGCAACCAATTAAGATTGTAAATTCAGAAGCTTATTTTGCTTGATACACGTAATGACCTTTATGGATAACTCACATTAATGTCAGTACACGCCTGTAACCGCATCTGAAACATAATAAAATATGGAAAAAGGATATGAAAGAAATTGACATAGCGTTTACCCTTATCTTCTACTCCCGCTCAACATACCTTCAGGTTGATGATAAACAAATAACTGAATAGCAAAGTTTCGGCGAGAGACATGACGGGAAGGTTTTATTCTATATGTTCTGAATAGTTGATTATATGCACTGAAACTGCATCCATTTCTTAATCTTGCTTCAATAAATAGAATAGAAAAAAAAGAACATTTGTGTATTATTTTTTTTTTAATTATTGGTAAAAATGTATAAGTTGGAGAAGGAAATCTTTCTATAGTAATGAACAGCTAAACGAGTCATTAACTAAAATGAAACAAGTCAGTATCTGTCTAATCCAACAAATGGCATTTCGAACCACTTGAACATGACTGACAACCTGATGACCTCATTTCCTATTTTATTAATTTCCCATAACAGTTACTTACCTTGCCGTTCCAAACAGATAGGCCTCCTTTTTGCGAGACGGTAATGTAAAGATCTACGGACGGTATGAATCGTATACATTGCACGGTGTCCCGCCTTTTCCTGTCACCTTTGATTAAACACATTTAAAGAAAAAAGGAATTAAAAGTTAATTGTGAACAAAAAGTTACCAAAATTTGATAATTGGTTATTTATTTCACATTCTGTTGATAACATTATTTATACCTTATCCAGTAACAGCAATTTATGCAACTATAACCCCTTTTGTAGAAATGATCATTATTCTAACCAGAGGTAAGAGGTGAAAAAAACTCGCAATCTACCACAGCTACTTCGTTGTTAAACCTCTAAATGGATATTGGCAGGCTAGAACCATATTTTCGATTACATTTCTTGAACGTGCCTGAATGCTGTTATTGAGCCTCTTATAGTTGATTTAGAAAATGACTAGTACCATTCAGTTTAGGTTTATATGAATAACTATTTCATCGGTGTGTCTAAGTGTTACAAACTTTAAGCGAACCTCAATAGTGCGGGGTCTTTCAAAATTTACTTTTTTTAAATGCGGATAAATCGGTATTTCCAAAGAACAGACGACAGCTCACGTCATTGTGTTCTACGAACATGTGCGGTTTCACTTGAAATGAACATGTCAATTTGTTTAGGAAATTTACCAGATTTAGATCGACATCAAGACCAGTGTACCGCAAAAAGGCGAAACTTTAATAAAATGATTAATCTGGACAGCTAATTGTCATAGGAAATTCTAATTCTTGGACATATATTTATTATTCTTTATTTTACCTGCTGCTTCGCCAACTCTGTGTCGTTTGCTGACGGTAAAAACACTGACTTCCTCCAGGGAAGCGGATTCCTCTTCTTCAATTGTGTTCTGGAAATATCCAAACAACTGAAACAAAAACAAAAAATATTGTAACAAAGACAGGTTACTGTGTACAGACAATTAATACGTCTGCATTTGGATTCGTTCAACAGAAAAACGTTGCCGTAATGTCCAGGTAGCTAAAGCATTCAGAATGATTTTCATATGTAGAGACAACTGTGCATAGCGATGACTCTAGCATTTCATTGAACATTTCACCTAAATGCATGCATATAAAGATTCAAAATTGGCATAGAGCAACACAGAAATTCAACCAATTAACTCATCATAGGCGATTCCATTTTTAATAAATCTCCAGACTGATCAATTATCATAATATTAAACTATATGTACATAAAATAAACTTTGATAACATGGTTCCATAAAGATCGTATTATTTTAATAATTTAGGCCTACAGGTTTTCTTGTCTGACATTTTCCGTTTGGCAATTTGGATTTAAATTAACACATGCATGATTAAGTTTATTGAATCCCTTTTCGGAGCAAATTTTTTAACATTAGCTCTCTTGTTTTTTCTTGTTTCAGACTCACCTCGCTCCAGTCCACCTTAGCATCAGGGTTAGTGGTTATTTTTCTGTACAGAGCTTTAAGATCTTGGTTTTTGATATCTGAACCAAAAACAGACCGGATTGACTCGCAAAACTGATCGAAACGAAGATTTTCTGCAAAGAACAGTAAAAACAAAATCGTTATTATATCTATGTTTGAAAAATGAAAAAAGATAATTAAAATGGGTATCGGTATTATGCAGCATGGTGCATGTATTAGGTAATTAGTAGATTAATGTTTTAAATGTTTAAAATTCCCGTGAAATGTTCTGCTTATAAGAAGGTTTTGTACGTGTTTTATAATATGGAAATCTGCCGAGACTTTGTTTGAAAGTTACATACTAATTGCTGCAAATACAACACCAAACTACTTGATATAGATTCCTTAATCTTTTCTGCAACTAACGTCGTAATTGGCAGTAAGTTTCTCATTATTACGGCTGGTTGTTGGGTGGAAGGAAACCTCCTGGTGCCCTGATGAGCTCCGAAGCTGATTTGTTGTCTTGTCCTGTTTTTCGTACTGTGAGTGGGGTTTTTTACGTTTTCTATGTTGCCAGCGTCGTTTTTTGTGGTTTCCTATATCGATTGGGCTGGCACGTCGTCATATAAGTGAAATAACCTTAAGTACGGCGTAAAACCCCAATAAAACAACAAATAATCTCATTATTCGGGACCGTGGCTCAGTTGGTTGAGCGTTGGACTGTATGCCGAGACACTGTTATTTTAACCGGAATAGGTTCGAGTGTCCTTGTCGACCTTAGGTATATATGGGAAGATTCCCGTTAGCTGCAGAAATCGCGGGGTGGTTTTTACGAGGATTTCGCTCCGCTTGTCGGCCAAAACCGGCAACACAGTCTTCATAAGAGTAAATCACCGTTGAGTATGACGTTGAACGCCAATCAAAATAATAAAGTTATTACTACGACGAACTGAATTCCGTAACGTACTAATGGGGAAATAAATGTCATTATTCCAAAAAGACCATTTCTGAGAGTCAAATATCTGCACTAAAATCTGTGCAAACTGTTTTAAAAAAATATTGTCTCAAACTAAATAATTAATTAAATGCGTAGTGTGTGGGTGAGATTACCATTTTCAACTTTTTTTATTTTAATTCAATAAACTATATGAGGATCAAAAGGAATCAAATTATATTTAAACGCGTTTTTTTATTCGCAATACAGTGATTTTATTATCTGTATAATCAACATCTAGTTTGATAAGCACACCCTAGCATTATCGCAACAACTTAAAACGGTTAACAATGACTTTATGTGGGGCCTCCAACAAAAAAATCAATGCGTGCTTGACATGCCGTCAAAACATCCGGGTGGTTAGCAACGCCACCTACTTCAAATCAACAGCACTAATACTTGGAGTGATTTATTATCGCTGTAAAGCCAACCGCGTAAAGTGAAACACATATCCTTGTCGTTTAACACATTATGAGACTTTTTACGGGTTAGAATTGCAACAAATATCAACACAATAATGATTAAGAAAGCATTGTATATTACGAGAATGAACTGATTTCCCTAATGATAAATATACTTCTTGAGACTCAATAATATGCTTGTACGTTATTAAGCATATTGATAACTGGGCATTAATTTGACTAAATAAAACAGTTTTATAGCCGCTAGTGTTTATTGGGATATCAATACTGACAATAAGGAATAGCTTGTTTTAGCGCATTTGGAAGCGACGTTTCGACATAGTTGTTAAGACCATTTTCAAACAATGATTACAAATCTCAACAGAATATACTTGAATGGTAAAAGAACAACTTCATTAATTTGTTTAGGTAACTGACGTTAAGGATATGTTAAATAAATTAATAACGTTGTACTTTCACCGTTTAAGTATATTCTGTTGAGATTTGTAATCATTGCTTGAAAACGGTCTAAGCCGAAGCATCGTCGCTTTTCAAATACACCCAGAAGTTGAAAATCCATCCAAGTTATGTTCTTGTTAAATGGGAATAGGTTAAAAAAATAAATCATTTGGGCATTGTTACGTAATGTATATTTGATAACCAAAGTCTCATACACATGGGATTCGTATATCAGTTGAGTTTAATGTCTGTAAGATTTATTCGGATATCGGTAAGGTATTAACTTGTCATGATCCATTTACATACAGTAAGTACCCAAAGCACTCAAATAATGCTAAAACCTACCTGTTATTAATTGTCTCCTTTCTTCAGGCGTGGCCTCTGTGTCTTGGAAAGTCAGAATTTTAATGAGTTCGTGGAATTCGCGGAGTTTTTGTTGGAAGGTGTTCACGGTGTATGGCCGTTGTAAGGTGGTACCCCCACCCTGTTCAGCTACCTCAGTCATTTTGGTGAACGTATCACTCACTACACAGATCACATAAATTGTTATAAACAAATGGGTTTTTTTCACTCTCGCTTCACCAAATAGAAAATATCTTTGTAAGTTTCCAGTGAATTAGATCTGTATCCAATTTGTGAACGAAATCACTGTACACTTTCCGAAGGAGAACAAGATGGGTTAAATTATTCAACTTTGAAACCAAAATCACCAAAAGTAAATCTATGAAAAATAACTGTTTCTATGCACAAATCAATGTAGACGTGTACAATTTGTGTTTCCAATTGTTGGCAAACTGGACAACTTAATAATCCATAAATCTCAATTCTGTTTAGGATTCTATTTAAAATTTACTTCCATATTCCAGTGATAGTGTAGAATTTATCAATCCATGAATATAATATATTTCTTCCCTGCTGATCTGCCACGCACAAATCCTTTGATTAACTCACAAAAATAGGCTGCCGGTAGTTCAGTGTTGGAACATGGTCGTATTCATTTTCTCGAGCCAACCTATGTTCGGTCCTTGCATGGTCGTGCACCGACACATACCCTGTAAAATGTGGCCAGCCCAGTGTCGATATCAAACCAATGTACATTGCTTGGCAGGTGGTTGAAACCGATTATATTACTTGGCAATGTACATGGCATTTTGTGACACGATATAGACAACCCTTAAAGCCGACATGCTGCACAAAAACAGAACCAAGATTAGCCCGATAATCCAAGTTAATCTCCTTAAGAATCGGCAATTTGTTGTAACAGTAGCCTATATATCCTCGCTTGTCACTACATGTTATAAGGTAAACTGCCGGATTGAGATTGATCTTCTTATATTTGTAAATACTTTTATGGCCAAAAATTTCTCCCTTGTTTTCAAATGTAGTCATGTATTTATGTCTCACTTCAACACATCAGTAGAACCGGTAAATTCCGACGGCTTATATCTCCGCATGTGGTAGGATACGATGTGTAGTTGGCATACCTATAAAAACCGACTAGATTTCATACATAAGGGAGCCAAGGTTTAAGATTTACCCCGCGTGTTTGTTTGCGCAAGCCCCGTAAAATAGCTGATCTATACAGCCCGACATACCGTCTTCCTTAGCAACAATAGCGTACGATACATTAATCGAAAAACCAGTCAGGAAGCCGACAAGCTACTTAATGTTAGTTGATTGATCACGTTATAGCGATATAAAACTATTGCTTTATAATATCATTGAGTTGGACCAGGATACCGAATAAGACATTTCTAAAATATCTGATAATAAACTGAATTTGTTTAATTCTTGTTTTATGTGCTTTGTTTTATTTAAATAAAAAGTTATTAATTTATTTGCAGTCACATTTTATGTCACATTTTTTCAAAAAATATGTTAAAGAAAAAGAAGTGATCCTATTTTTTTTTAAATTCGATTAAATTTATTTTATATTTGTTTGTATGTTTGATATATCACTTAAATTAACTATTCGAAGCAAAGGCATGTGGTAAAATTGACTGACAATCGATCTTAATTCCGACTAGAAGTCATCAGTGGGGCGTGTTTGTTGTGTTGTTTTGTTAATATAAATCTCTACCAGTGATAGTAACAGAATCGTCACTCACTATAGATGTGTTGAAACTTTGAACAGCGACCGCCGACCCACTTTGTCCAGCGACATTGACAGTTGTCGGAATTAAAAGGCTCGATATGCTTGAATTCACTGTCAAGAAAACACGACCTACAAATCTCAGAGCTTAACAGTCGCATACGAATACATGTTGATAGAGAGAGAGATAGAGAGATCTGTTGGCCCTAAATAAGAGGTAATTATACAAAAGGCTGGCATTGTATTGCTTGTAATACTTTGTGTTGGACTAAATGGGGTGCAGCTTATTTCTATTCAATGACTCTTAAGACTTCTTGCAGAGTAATTAAATAATTAAACTGAAAAAAAAAAATTTATCTTTCATACAAATAAGCGACGTTTAGAGACGAAGATATATAGAGTTTGTCGAACGGGAGCATGTGTGATACGGTTAACGTCACTCGAATCTGTCAATTTTCAAAACCATGAGCTTCCGGTCACCCTACATAAAATTGATCAATGTGTAGGTAGTGATATTGAACTTTTAATTAAGCGCAACACAATGTGATCAAATTATAAGTGAAATCATAAACCAAAGGCTTTATGTGAACAAGTTGACAATAACAACATTTAAACTGGCTGATCACATTTCTGAGGAAAAATATTCATCCTTATGATCTCCAGAACATCCTCGACTTCAAACAGATTATATACGCAATAAACTGTAGATCTACCGAGTCATAAGTAGTTAGGTCTATAGGTCTACTAAGTCTCTTCTCTATATAGGAGATGACATGTATAACGTTCGACAAAATTCCATATATGGCCTTTGCTATGCACTGGACGTGAGAATGGTATACCATATAAGGTAAAACTATCATGAGGTACAATAGTGACGTGATTAATTTAAATAATTAATCGAAATAATCATGCATGTTACTTTCACTACACACAAAGAGATCTCGATCTCTGGACGAGAATGAAATTTGTTGTAACTAATTCACCAAGAAATCGATCGATATCTAAAAATAACATTTCCTCACTCTTCACCCCCTATGTTTCAGCAGCTACTGCGACTACAATACCCCCAAGATTCAACAGGGTTCAGGACAACATTCCATACTTTATACCTACTATGTCATCATGCCACCCCTTGTAATTTTGCTAAATCATCGTGCCTAAAACGAACTTTTGCAGAACCTGTAATGGATATACAACTAAGAAACAGTAATTTGACTGTGTGCATATTGTGTGTGCGCTATACCTATGCTGAGTGCACAGTTCCTAGATTTTTAAACATACATTGTCTGAACTGTTCTTGTTAAACCAACTATTCGGTTTAAAATTAAACATAACTGACGCGTGTACGGTAAATGTTAAACACCTGCCTCGCTTATCAATGGTATATTATACATACTGTATGACATTTTGACGGGTCAACGTTATAAGATTTTTTTCCTTCGTGTACTTTATCGGTGATATCTAATATGTGTAATCGACGTGCTTCGCTTAGAGTTCAGACAAAATATGTGGGTCAAACTTATTATTTGATTTACTGTTATCGGCTTTTAACATCGTTCATGTTAATTTCCTGCACCTGTATACCATTGCCATTTCTACCCTTGTTGTTCAATAGTAGCCAATTAGTGATACTATATGACAAAGATGTAGCCTAACAGATAGAGTTGTTTAAATTAAATATTTTTTAACAAACCGTCAAATGAGTTCGCGCCATTCCAGATTAAGGGAGGTAACTATGATTCCACGCTTTTTTAATAGTCTGTGGAGAGAACCACTATTGGCATTTCTGAAATTTTGAAATAAGTGCCTTATACTTGTTTGTATAATTTCACAGTATGTGAAATGTCATGGCAAGGTAAAAATAACAGTTTCTTTGGGACGCTGGCGATTAAGGGGAAAAGCTGCTTCCAGTACAAACAAAAATGTAGTCCTAATCATTCAACAAGTTTCTCAAACCATTTCTCTACTTTTCGGTTCTTTTTTTTTTAATATATATATTTGACATATTTCTTTAACACTCAAGGAAAAAAGCTGCTTAAAATCGCCAAAAAAGTTTACACAACAACCAACGAACACATGAGTAGAAGGTGATGGGCACCATTATAACTGTGTTTGTTTTCGGAGATCTCCGAGCATTGCAAGTCTGCTAGGATCTAGAAAATCCTTCTCCCTTTCTTCACGATTTTGGATTTAACCTCCTGTTTTGCCGAGGCATTTAATATATAATACAAAATTAGCATTGTGTGCAGCTTCGAATAGTTATGTTGATGGAATCACAGTAATCGGACTACTTACAAGATATATGTGTTGCAAAGGTGAAGAATTTGCTGAGTGACAGCGTGGAACACCTCCAAAAGTTTACCACACTAAAATAGGCTCGTACCGTCCTCGCGATTGAGAAGAATATACCAGCACTAATATTTTAACAAGCAATATTTGTTGTTGTCTTGGGAAAAAGTTTCCGAAAAACAAATTTGCACTGGCGAATAAATCGTCTACATTCTACTACCGATTTATTAAAAATTAAACCGAGAAAATAGTTGTCACAGTGTACATTCGACTTGAGACCAGTAAAAAGCAGAAAACTTATAAAATCTGGAAGTATTGTCACTCAATCAATGCTAAACCTATTCGCAAAATGCACGCAGTTTGGTGCACGACAATATGGCCAGTAATTACCTTAGTGTCAAAGACTCGAAGGAAGGGAGGATGATTTGATTGTGTAATTAAAATATAAGTTTACATGTAGTCGTCTAATTAACAATAACTGAACCGGATTTACAGAACTTACTGGCATTATATTATAAATGTGCGATAACACAAGACTGGTTGGATTTTATAGCTGTTTTTATTTTATTAATTGATTTTTCTTTATAAATTAAAGAGATGATTCTCTCTACAACCCACGTGCTGAGAGAAACATTACTAAACAAAATAAAACTTACTTTTCGACATTGTGAGCATATTCTGAGTACAGATCTATGATTAATCTAGAGCAACCTTACGCGAATGATTCATCTTTCAGTGAAACGATTCCCTTTATATCTCTCAATAATTATTTAATTGATTTTATTTACTGTCAAATCGTGCCCATCATAGACTAGCCTCTTTCCTTTTACAGAACTACAAGAAATTGTGAATGCGATGGAATAAATGGTTTGGTCTATCAATTTAGTCTCAAAGCACTATAGTAAGTATACTTTGAAATCTATCCGATAACCCTTGTCTGTAACCCGCAAGGTTTGGTTTTATCTCACATCTGTTGCGGTAA